>JAOBBB020249294.1:0-11235 GCA_025331005.2 Zoanthus gigantus | reverse complement strand
CTTCCTGCGTAGGCGTCATCACTATGGAATGTAGAACCCAGTAATGCGCGGACATGCCCCTTCATTTGAGGGAAAAACCCAACTTTGAAGCAAAAAAAATAAGAGAAAGAAAATTCATATCAAAAAACTAACTTCGCCATCGTTCTTGCCGTGCATCGAAACACAAAAAAAACCAGAATCGTAATATCCGATATATACACTTTAAAATGTGTTTTGAAAAGTACGAGAACTACGTTTAGTAGTGACTTGAATGTTAGGTTAGACCGTTGACAGCTGTTTCAGTGTCACTGGGACTTGCAAATTCTACATAATACAAAGCAAGCATGTGTCACGACCGGATATTGCGTTACTTTGTACGTGATTAGTTGACATGATTTTAAGCAATGTAACATGAGACTTTAGCGTGGGGGTGTGTCGTTGAGAGAGAATTTTGTAGTGAGAGAACGAGCGAGCGAACAGAGAGTTTACAGTTAGAATTACATCAGAGTTAAAACCTTGAATCTACAACATCGAAGTGTGTCGTGTTTTACGTTCACGGCACAGGTTTGAGAGTCCCCACTATAAAACTGACTTGATCAAGAAACGAATGTAAGCTTGAATGTAGCTTAAGAAGTAATAACCCGAAACTATTCTCGTTTTTCCTGATAATAATACGAGATTGTTTCTGTTTACCAGTTAAATAAACTTGTTGACCTGGGCCACGATAAGTTAGAATGTTCGAACGTTGACCTCAAGGCCGATATCGAAAGATGGCACAAGAATAAAAAGCAGGACTTTCGAGATCTGTTTACAGAATATGCTGACAGACACATCACTCATTACAAAGAGGTTTGTAGCTCTTTTTTATTTTTTTGCCCACTACAAAAACGAGTAGTGGCCTGTGTACTAAAATGGCCACGTGAGAGTGGACACGTCCTTTGGGTACTGTAGGCAGCTTCAGAGTGTCGAAAATGAAGAGCGGAAGCTTTTCGATATTACGAGAACGATTTTTCCCCCTCAGTCTCAGAATTTTTTCTTTTTCAGTAAATATAACTGGTTAAATCAGAAGTTTTTAGTTTTTTTTTTGTTCATCGAAAATACCGTTCCTATTAGTGTTAATTATTAAAGACGACATGTTGATTTATTGAGTTAGGAAATGCTGTCTAACAAAACAAGCTACCCAGGCCTGCGCGGTTATTTTAGTACCCAGTTTTTACTCCTTTTTTGTAGTGGACATTTGATACAACTCTTATTACTGTCGTTATTCTTTACTAGCATTTACCAGTGCTCTGCACTGGTAACTATTTTCGCGAGCTCTGTTTGGTTCCCGTAGTTCGCAATATCATCGACGTTTCGTTGATTTTGCGAAAAATACCAAAATTGTTTTTAAAACCTTACGAGAAACCGCAACTTCCAAACACTTGACATCCAAGCAACACGGCTAATCAGAAAGTGTAAAAGTTCTGCCATTGATAATCAAAATCGCTCAGGTTGAGATCCTAAACGATAATAGAATTGTGCCCCAGCGCTGGTACGTCAGCGGAGTCCGCTTTGTTGAAAAAGGTCGCACTAATGTTGAAATTTCGGCAGAGCCAGGAATCAAACCTGCACGGGATCTTGTAATTGGAAGGCAGAGATTTTAGCAACTGTGCGTCCGTTACAAAAAAGAGGCGATGATTTATAACCAGAAACAGTCGTTACCTTAATGTATGATTTTAAATTTGCTTTCTCTAATAATTGGGGCTAAAATTACGTTAGGCTTCAAACTTTAAAACAACGTAAATTCAGAGCAATCACCTTTTTTATATTTTTTATTTTAATTTTAATTTTTTTGTTTTTTCATGTTCGATTGGGACTTTTACTGCTCCCATATGTTGCTTGGTAATCATTTTACTGTGGGCGGGAGGGGTTGGTAAGATCTCTGACTTTTGACCGCAAGGTCAGCTTTCCATCCTTCCGGCGTAGATAAATGAGTACCAGCGTCTGCTAGGTGCTAACTTGCGATGGATTAGTGTCCCATCCAGGGCGGGGGAGTCAAAGACTCTCATCCGCTTAACACTACAGAAACCGGAGATAAGCGCGGGCGCCACTTGGCTCGTAAAGGATTTAGCTTAATCATTTTACAGTACAGTGTGCATAGTGACGAGTTTGTGCCAAAAGCAACCTAGATTTTCAACACATCGCATTATTGTGCGTGAAATGGCTGCGGGTCAGTGTACAGCCACACCAGTCCTTTTTCCTGGAGGTAAAAAGATATCAAATACATACAAAAAAAAAAGTAATAACAATTTTGGCTTTATTGCAAAATATAATGTTAATCTATAAAATAGATAAAATCTACCAATCTTCGTGGACAAGGCTTCAGCAAAGTATTCGTCCGCAACTAAACTGAATAATTTGTCTCAAGCCGGACCAAGCAACCGAAAGTTTTTTGCCTTTCAGCAGTAATAATTTACTTGGAAGTGAGTTTCTTGCTATTATGCAGTTGGAACAATTACTTGGATGTGTGAAAAAAATATTCACATCTTACAACTTAATCATCTAGATAACAACTTATAGTTACGTATAATGCTTCAACAACATTTACATGTCAAACATACTTCTTCGAGTGTTCATAACCACAGTAATAACAATTTTGAAAGAGAGTATTTTGACTTTATTGCAAGGAATAAATATTGATCTACAAAATGTACTCGTCCTTGCGGACCTGTGCTCCAGAAAATGTGCTCATCGAGAAGCTGAAATAACCACGCCTAGTTGTTTTCCCTGTTTTTAAAGTCCCTACATCGCTTTTTTTTATCTTTTAGACTGAAAGTATTGTCATTTATGAACTCGGAATTCGAAAAAACAAAGAAAATTTCCGCATCTAAGTATGCTTTTTTATCAAAAAGAGTTAGGAATTTAAGTTTTGACCGAGCGACCGGGGACTGGTATCTGTGACGTAGCAGCACTAAGACGTCCTTCGCTGTCGATAGTGTTTTACAAGGAAAAACGTGACAAACAAAGTACTTAAAACTGAATTTCTCTGTTTTTCGCTCTGTTTTAAGCCGTAAACGAAGAAATTGTTGTGTTGAGAGTGAAAATATTCAGCCGGAAGCTGCACAAGTACCTTCTCCTACGTCATCACCCCAGGACTTCATAATGGAATTAATGCTCGGTCAAAACAACAGCTGTCCCAAACCTGTCTTATTTGCACGTTTCCAAACTCAAAAATCGTAACAGGAACCGCGAAAAACTGTTTAATTTTTGAAATTTAGTATTACTAAAGGTTCTACTTTTCATCCAAATGATTAAAAGCGAAATAGGGTCTTCAGTGGTAAAACTAACTTATTTTTGTCTGAATCTATTAGTATAGTATATAGAAGAAGACCAAGTTATTACTTCTCCACTTTGTATTACTTCTGATTAACATCATACCTCCTCTGTTTTTACTGTTAAGCTGTAGTTTCATTAAATATTTACTCTCTTTGTTGTCCGGCAGTGCTGAGTGAAAATCCTGTAAACTAAGCACAGAAATATTTATACTCAAGTGTAGTTTGATAGCACAAAAGAGCTAGTAGCTAACCTGAAGCCATTATATTGGGCAGTATGGCCACGTTGGTAGCGGGTTGTACCCCTTTAAACTACCATGAAAAATAGTGAGCCTGATTGCTAGCATCCATGACACAGAGATATATAGTTTGCTTTACGGAAACGTGGGCGTGGTTGGCGCAGTTGGTAAGATCTCTGCCTTCTGACCACAAGGTCCCCAGTTCGATCCTGGCTCTGCCGAGATTTGAACTGATTTGTGCGACTTTCTTTCCCGCCTAAGCTAACTCAGCTTTCCATCCTTCTGGGGTAGGTAAATGAGTACCAGTACCTGCTGGGAGCTAACCTGCGTTGGATTAGTGTCCCATTTAGGGGGAGTCAAAGACTCTCATCCCCTTAACACTACAGAAACCGGAGATAAACGCTGGCTCCATGGGCCACTAGGCTCATAAAGGATTTAGCTTAGTGAAACCAGAGTGGTTGAGTGGTCGAGCCTCAGTATGATTCTTAAAAAATTCTTAAAATTTCCGAAATCTGAGCTTCATGATTCTTATAAACTGGATTCTTATAAAAAAAAAGTGTGTAAGTTAAACAGTCATGGCTTTTTTTTGTTTTTTTTGTACTAAGTTGTTGCTACAAAATGAATTGACTTTTTGTTAATTAATGTGTTACATCATTTTAAGAAAGATGATATTATTTTAAGATACATTCCCTAGACCTGGTATTTCTTTAGTAAAAATACAAAAAGCGAGAAGAGAAAAAGGAAATTACAAAATAGTCCTCAAGATTTTTCTTCGACAAAACTAATCTGCACCCTCTGATCAAGTGGTCAGCAAGTTGAAGCTGACCTCTCAAGTGTTCAAGCATAGTTTTCATAAATATTATTGTTTAGAAAAATAACTGAAATTGCTTCCAAATAATTTCCTTCTATCTCTGCTCTTAAAGGGTAATTCTTGAAAGCCCTAACTTTGTCCTCTCTCCACAGTGATGATTAAGTGTTTCAACTGAGCATTAATAAAACCTTATGTTTCTGTTATTTGTTAACGCCAAAAACCTTTCAACAAGAATTCTGTTTTAACCTGATTTTTCAGTGAAAACTCGATTAGTGTCGTACTCAGGGGGAGTAAAAGACTCTCGTTGACTTATTACTACAAAAACTACAGATAAGCACTGGATACAGTGATCCACTGAACTCGAAAAAGGATTCAGCTACATAGCACTGGAATATTACTCTATTTACTGTAGTTCTTTTCGAGGCCATTAATATGTGCAATTTTAGGAAAATGGAGCAATGGCAGATGAAGTGACAAGAACAGAGGCAAAACTTGTGAGAGCTAGGAATGAGAGAAGGTTGGTTTATCTAACTTATATTTGCTGCAACTTTAGTTGTAATTAGTTTTAAAGCAAATATGGAGTATATCTTTTTTCTTTTAAAGATATTTTTATTTGTTTGTCCTTGGATTTATGCTAAATATGTAATAAATACCTACTTCATGTCCCTATACCTTGAATGTAGTGTTCAGGGTTATCAAAATAAGCTACTCTGCTACTCAAAATGCTTGTAGCTAATTTTCAGCATGAAAGTGGGAAATTGAGGGGATTAAAACTACAGTTTAATAGACAAGAAAACGAACTTAAAAAGAAGTAACAAATATTTATGTTTAAAGTGGATGAAATTCAAGTGTGTCACGATTGAGAACATTAAGGATTTTTTAGGTCTGATTCATTGTTGAAGATTACTGCAATAATTAGTAGATTTGCAAAATACATCATCACACAAGTTCATGCATGTAGAGAAGAGAAAGTCATGGCAACCGGTGCATTGATGGGGGAAAGTGAACCAGGACGTTGCTATAGATTTTAATTTTGTTGAAAAGAGGAAGGGCAATGAAGAACAAAATGGGAATAAAGTTTTAATCTCACTAAATAACAATATACAAAGTGCTGCTATTATCTCTCTTTTTAAATCCAGATTAAAAACATTTCTTCTTAGTTGGTTCACCGTCTCTAAAATATTACTTGTTCTCTGCTGCTTTGTGTCTGTTTTATCCGTTTTGTTTTGCTTGCTTTTTATCCTAAATAATTTCAGTATGATTTCGCTGCTTTTGTTATTCTTTATATTTAGTCTTAGGTTAAAAAGGAAGCTCTATCAATAAGCCCCATGGTTTCTATTAGAGCTTCCTCGCCAGAAAAATACTTTTAATTCTTTTTACTTATAATTTTCGTCTCTTTAATCTTTAAGTAACAATTTTGTAATATTTTGAATGTCTGTATATGTTTCTGTTTTCCCGGCAATTAAACAAACTGATACTGAAACTGAATAATCGAGGCAGCGATGAGAGTAAGACGTGTTTTGTTTGGCACCCCCTTCTCTATAAGCAAATCTGGCTACTCTAAATCTTTTTGACAACCATGAGTGTTGTGTAGATATTTTTGATACTTCATTCATAGTAGTGACTGAGTTCTCTGAAATTCCCTGTTACTCCTCAATATGTAGACTGACTTTAGAAAGCAGTGAATGATATTTCTGATACCTTAGCAACGTTTCTGAATTGTGTTTATTATTTCAAACCTATAGTAGAACAACAGAAACAAAATTCAGACCAAAAAAGAATAACTGAATCTTTGTAAACACTATTTGCCTTATTACCATACTGGCCCCTGTTTCTAATAAAATACAAATTAAAATAGAATTCTAACTAAGGTTTTGCGACATTGCAAAGTACTATTCTTGCGATGTAAAGGAAGTTTTACAAAGATTTACTGGCTCGTTGAAAGTTACTGGCACCCTGTTTTTAACTTACAGTTATAAGTTGAGACGTAGCCGAACAAATGCCAATTGAGATTCGATTTTCACTTTGCATTTACTAGTTTCAACAGCAATAAATCATGCCAGGAGTCCGTTTGGAGAAATAAAAGGCGATAAAAACGGCAATTTTATTATTATTTTCTTTATGTGGCAATTAATAAAAGTTTCTGGAGTAATAGCTTAAAAAAAATTGAATTGGATCCCAATCTAAATTAAAAAGTCCTAAACGAATTCACCCTTTAGCCTGGGAAGAAGAGAAGACCTATTGATGATGGGAAGTGTAACAGAGCTACAGTATAACAAATGTCAGAAACAGTAAATGTCTTGTTATTTACCATGGCGTTCATGATTAATTTAAACTACAAGGATTACATTATTTTTAACTTTTAGGTTCTTACTAAAGAGACTAATGCAATATCAGGCAGTAGGCGACCAGTACTTGGTGGCACCCCACGGTTTAATGTCACCAGAGGCACCCAACCCCCAGCACGTGATTGGATCACCTGTTGCCCCTTCAGAAAGGACCAAGCATGTTAAGGTCAAGAAAGTTGCCAGACCTAAAAAAACAAAAGAACCTAAAACAGCAGCCAATCAGAATCCGACATCAGTTGATGTTGGCCAGAACCAGGGGGGCCAGGCCAAGCAAAGTACTGCAGAAGGTGCAACTTATAATAAAATAGTAATACTTATCATATCAGTAAATATATCTCGTTTCTGATTGGATAATTGCAAATGCATAAGTTTGACACAATTGGGCAACAAAATGGAAAGTTAACCAGAAAAGTACGAGCACTAAGAGTTCGATATAGTGTTGCAAGTATTTTATGCTGAAATGATTCATAAGAACATAGTATACAAAAAATCGCATAAACGTGCTTGTGCATTTCCTGATTTATGGCCGCTCGTAATATTTTAAAGTTTTTAAATCGCACTTGCCTTCGGTTTTGCAATTTTGCAAACTTCAACACATCACTCGCACCCATAAATCTACGGTGGCCCATAGAAGCACTACGAAAACAAAAGTCAAAAAACACGTTTCGAATTTCAAAAACGCATTTCAAAATTTGAAAACATATTTCAAAATTCGAAAACATATTTCAAAATTCGAAAACACATAAGCACTTTTCAAAATTTGAAAACATAATTTAAAATTCGAAAACACATTTCAAAATTCAAAAACACATTTCAAAATATGAAAACACATTCGTCTCTGTCAATTGTCGCCGTTAAAAAGGAGTGGTTCCCTTCGGCCACTTGCTGTCATGTTTTATTCAAGGTGCTGGGAGGGTTTGCGTGTTTATTCAAAGTTTTGCCCCAAACGTGTAACATAACTAGGAGGGAATTATAAACTAGAATCTAAAAATAGAAAAATTAAGGATGATTTATCGTTGGAGAAGTTTAAAGAGAAAAAGGCTCGAGAAAGAGCCACGTTCTGTAAAATTTTCGTAATGGGGCATATTTAACTATGCATACATTTCATGCATAAAAATCTCACCTATTTTCTGTTTATTTAATCCTACCCATAACCCAACAGGACCCAATGAGCCCCAGTGAAATTTTCCCCCATGTTTTTTTCCACGAAGCCCAACAAATTGACGACTTGTAGAAAGTAAAGCAAAAAAAGATTTTAAATGGTATTGTGCAAGTTAATGTCGGGTTAGTGATGCACCGACGATTGCTTCAGTTTGTCATAGCAATCAATGTGCCAACTCTCCGTGGGCCCAGATGATATATGCTGTGTCTTTCTTTTTAATCGATACCTCTTTCGATTCCGTCTCATCTGTAAATTGCCACAGGGTCAATTTCCTTCAACATAGACTGCACCTTAGTTCTAGAAATGCACAGGCCAAACTTTAGTTGCAGATTGTGCCACAGTGCCCTATGTTCGGACAATTTCGTTGATATATGATAAGGTTTGGTTTTTCTGTGCTCTAAACTCAACTATAAAAGTAAAACGGCAACTCCCAAGATTATGGGCTGCACAGAAAAACTAAAGGGCACTGTGGTACAATCTGCGACTAAAGTTCACCTTGTATTGCATTGTATTGTAATGTATTATATTGCATTGTATTGTGTTGTATTGTATCGTATTTTATGTTGCATTGTATTGCACTGTATTGTATCGTATCGTATTTTGTTGTCGTGTCGTATTGCATCGTATCGCCTTGTATTGCACTGTATTATATTGTAATGTATTGTATACCGATTAACTACGTCAGCGACAAATACTTTATCCGTTTTTGAGTCTGATTATTTAGGATAGACTTCAGTTCTGCTATAGTTCTGCATTTCTTACACAAGGCATTCTTTCACATCAAACTATAATTTTAAGTTCAGCATGTATTAAACAATTTACGACTTGAGTAGAACACTTTTGCAAGTGATGTTTGTTTTAACAGAAATGCCTTATTGTGTACTTGTCTCTATTTTCTTCAAGGTAAGAAGAAAAGCAAACAAGAAAAAGTCAAACCAGAGAAAACCAAACCATCAAACCGTCCAAAGACAAAGAAGGTGAAAGTTGATCAACAGCCCAAAGAACCAGCAGCGAATGATGCACCTTCTGCTCAAATGACAGGTTTGACGCCTGCTAAATGATTTTGTTAATGCTGGAAAATGTATCACTACTTTAGAGAGTGTTCGTTGTGTAATGAAGCAAAATCCTGATCTTGTACAATTCAATTGTATTCCCTTCATTTCGTGTGTTGGTTTAGTTGTTTTTTTAAGCGTAGGCATCGTAATTCTATTGTGAGTGGGAAAAGTAGATTTAGAGTTGCAGTTAAGACTTTGTGTGGAGTTTTTCGCTCTTTTGCTTTCAACCGTAATTAATGCAAGTTATAAAATAGACTGGGAATAAACGTGTCAAAACTCAGAACAACATAGATTTCAGAGGATTTCATAATAATTCTTGGTTTGCCATTAATTAAATATAGTGGGCTCATGGTGACTGGGTCATAACCCGGTGAGTCCATAAGCTTAAACTTATGACTGATATGACTGCCACTAACATATGCATTGGTGTGCGTCTCTGCTAATTATTAATCGTTGATAAATATTTACAGTTTAGAGTCTTGAAAAATAACAAAAGGTGTAGGAATCTGCATTAGTTGTTTTGTTGAGAGATTTAAATGAGTCCCCTAATTATGTTAACCTTGACAGGAAGTGCAGTGCAGGATCCTAAGCTCCAGGAAGATGGCACAACGCCACCCAAACCCAAGAGAAAGAAGCCGGGCACTGCAGTGAAGAGAAAAGTTCAGCCAATAGCTGTGGATCCTAAAGGTAGGAGGAATCTTTGTCTGATATCACCTGCTGTGGTAGAACCCTCTTCTGATATCAACTGCTGTGGCAGAAACCTTCTTCTGATATCACCTGCTGTGGCAGAACCCTCTTCTGATATCAACTACTGTGGCAGAATCCTCTTCTGATATCAACTACTGTGCAGAATCCTCTTCTGATATCACCTGCTGTGGCAGAATCCTCTTCTGATATCAACTGCTGTGGCAAAATCCCCTTCTGATATCACCTGCTGTGGCAGAACCCTCTTCTGATATCAACTGCTGTGGCAAAATCCCCTTCTGATATCACCTGTTGTGGCAGAACCCTCTTCTGATATCAATTGCTGTGCAGAATCCTCTTCTGATATCACCTGCTGTGGCAGAACCCTCTTCTGATATCAACTGCTGTGGCAGAATCCTCTTCTGATATCAACTGCTGTGCAGAATCCTCTTCTGATATCAATTGCTGGGGCAGAACCCTCTTCTGATATCAATTGCTGGAGCAGTGGTGCGTGGTGCTCACTGCTCCATGGTGCTCACTGCTCCAGGAATTCCTGGAAAAGTCCTGGAAACTTGAAATTTTCCTCCTTGGCCCTGGAAAAATAATTTTTTTACCCTGTAATGCCAAAAAAAAATTTATACGCTGATAAAATGCTGCGTTCTTCTAAGCTGTGTTTACTTTAATTTTATTGGCTGTAAGCCGAGGTACGTATCTTCGACCTCTAACTTAAGTAAGACGTTCCTTTTTTCTTTTTGAGACAAAGGTTTAAAAAGGATTGGCTTAAACTTCCATAATATTTTTTAACTGTTAGTTTTGCCATATATTACGAAGGATATATCGTTCAAATGCACGTTATGAAACAAGTTCAGTTCAATGACACTTCCTTAACGGCAATTGTAAAATCAGTTTTCCCGTATTTTCATTCAATATATATAGTACTTGTTCCTTTTTATTTTTCCAACCCACCATCATCGTTTGTTGCATTTCCAGGTAAACCAATTTTTCCCATTGTGCTCGGTGGCTTGACTGTACATAGCTTAGGAGAGGTAAGTTCAACCCACTCGGAAACTCGAAAAGTTCTGTTTTTGTAAATCGCTGTAATCTTGAGGAGTAAAACTCAGCTGATATGCTTAAATATAAGGAATTTAGACTCGCAGTTTTTGTGAAAAACTGGATCGGAAGAAAGCTTCTTGTTTCCGGAACACGTGTAATGCCACGCTGAACATCAAGCAATATAGATAGCTTTTGAGTGCTATTAGCTTACTTGAAGCCACTGAAAGGGACACTAAGGCCACGATGCATTTCAGCTATGTCATGCTAATGAGGCTCAGAAAGGTTGAAACAACTGGCCATGGCTGCTTGCTATCATTTACGGTATATCAGTTTTGGCGGGGGGTAATTTCTGCCTTTAACGCGGCCTCAGTAGCTACTTCAGTAGCTTTAAGTTAGCTACTAGCATTCATGTTCTATCTGTATTGCTTTATGTTTATCATTTAAAGTGTATCTATCGCTTGTGAGGTTTTTATATCAATAAAATGACCTTATTCTTCTAACGATGATGGCAAAAACAATTCGATTACGATTTTTCTTCATGGTGTAATTAGCGCTTAAAGTTCTAAAAAATCGCTTCCGGTTTCATCTTGACC
>JAOBBB020249201.1:0-10052 GCA_025331005.2 Zoanthus gigantus | reverse complement strand
GTTCCACAAATCACACGTAGTTCCACAAATCACACGTAGTTCCACAAATCACACGTAGTTCCACAAATCACACGTAGTTCCACAAATCACACGTAGCTCCACAAATCACACGTAGTTCCACAAATCACTCGTAGTTCCACAAATCACTCGTAGTTCCACAAATAACACATAGTTCCACAAATCGCATGTAGTTTGATATGAGGAGTTGTATTTATAATTTTTTTACTTTTACTGAGTCGCGAAACCACACCACACGAAGAAAATAATGCCTTGAATTCAGCTGTCAATCCGTGGTCTTAAATCAGATTGGCTGCATAAACAATACATTTCAACAACTAACTTGCTCGTACCTTCTCTCACATTAGGAAGCTGTCATTATTTATATCTGGGTTGAAGCCGGAATAAAAATTGGTTGGATAGCTTAAAGCTCAATACCCCAAAAACTCTTAACCCAAGAATATTTTTCAGTTATCAGTAGTTGGGTAACTTAATTTTCTGAACTTAGGATAATTGAAAGCTGCGTTGGTATTTCAAAAGAAACAATTTTTGAAAAATTACTAGATGTTAGATCGCGGAAAAAGGAAAGAAAAAAAAACGTTTAGGACTTTAGTCCCTGTAAGATGGTTTAGTATAAAGATATTTTAAAGTAAAAGTAGTTTTTTTTTCGGTCTCGACACCAGGCTTAGATTGAATGGATCCTTAGCTTTTTTGGTTTTGGCCAAACCTTGTTGCTTGATTAATTTAGTGACCTTTACTGATAACAGATCATTCAACCAATTTATTATTTATGATACCATTTTTAAACTTTTGAATATTGACGAAATGCGTTGGTTAATAAGTCGCGTTGTTTCATTTTTAGCCATTTCTCAAATACACATAATGGCTGTTATTCAAAACATAGTTTTATTTATTATCATTACATTGTTCGTACTTGTTTTTTGTTTAGTGTTTGTAAAATGAAAATGATGTAAAGACTGATGATAATCAGATCATGTTCGTCGCAGCACGCTGTTAAAACGCCCAGCTCCAGTTTTTGTTAGTTTTTTAACTTTCAAAGAAAATCTTCCTTCGGGTTTGTGGTGATTGACAAAAATGTAGAGCAACAATTTAAACTCGCTAGGAAAGCTGGCAAATCAGAACTTTTGGCCTTTAATATGCATTGATATTTTTCCACTGATAAAATCACGTGATCATTCCTGGCCAATAATAATGCGTAGAATTATACCTGGAAATAAATATCGCATTTAATGCCATTAATTCTTTTACGCATCTTCCAGCCGCTGTATCACGGATTTTACCTCACCTCATACAATATCTGCTTCACGTCCTTACCTATTCTTGCATATGGCGTGTTTGAGCAACACATCTCTGATTCAGTGCTTTATTCGAGACCACATTTGTTCAAGTAAGTGTTGATATTAATTATGGTTCAATTAAAGTAGAGGGAATGGCATGAACGCGAGTGCATTTCATAATTTATGGACGCGAGTGATGTTTTGAAGTGTAAAATACCTGCAATGTTAGTTACCATTGAGGTTAAAAGCCAAAAAACAGTTATTATTAATAATTATGATGATAATAGTAATAATGTTGATTTTCGTAATTAATGATAATTTATTCTATATATGATTGTGTACGTAATTGCTTATGTAGGTTTTGTTTAACCTACTCGTGCGCCCTTTATTGCGTCTTTTTTGCCTTTTGCTTTTTTCACTTTCTCTTTTTTTTCTTTTTTCCCTCCAATTTCAGTTGCGTTAAACAATTAAAACTGAAAACACTTTATGTATTGGAATTATTTTTCTACCACAATATTTCTCTACTAGCTAGCGCATCATATTGCTTTGGAAATCTATAACAAACAAATGTTTTCTTTGTTCAACTCTAGAGATATAGCCAGGAATGCAAAGTTATCTTGGAAAGAATTTTATGTCTGGATTGTATTTGGTTAGTATACTGGTGTGGAGTTTTATTTCGGTTAAGAAGTAGGAAACGTTCACAATAGACTAACTAAATGGAAGTTACTTCCTGTGACAAAAAACAATGTTTGCCGTTTATGGCGAGCAATCGCTCTCGCTCGCCATCGCTTGCGCAAAATCATTCTGAGAAGAGCGATAAGTGGATCACCTGCTCACTAAAAACCGCTCGCCTCGTCAAACAATAAAACATGTTCCATTTGTAATTCATCGTTTCAGAATTGCAAAATTTTCAATTTAAAGCAGTTTCGTTAAGAACGTCAAACAATAAGCATGATAGTATTTGCCATATTTGTTTTAGATATCATACGGCCTTTGTTATTGGCTTTTCGCGTTATTGTTTATCTCCAATCAAAATTTAAGGAAAGGGTTTAAAAAGAAAATTGTTGAGTTTAGATGGTGCGAGAACAACACTGTTTTTGCCAAATAATGGACACTAATACTAAGGGAAAAATCGCTCACCTCAGTTATCTTAGGTGAGCTTTTTTTCACTCACCAAGGATTTTTAAACGGCAAGCACTGTCATAATAAGATTAATACAGATAAAAATACTAATCCACAATTCATTACGAATTAATATATATATTTGAGTTAAAAAGAAGATGGAAAAAGGGGAGTCAGGTTAGCTAAGTGATTATCAGTTACGCCTTCCACTTATATAACCCAGGATCGATTCCCATGCTCCACATGTGGGCTGAGATTTTTTGATCTCAATCTAACTCCGAAAGTTTTTCTCCAGGTACTCCAGTTTTCCTCCCTCTGCATATTCGAATTTCATGTCAAGAACTGAGCAGCCAAGCGATTAAACATTAGCCTCTGGCTAGAAAAACTGGGCAACAACTTCCTTCACAATTGACGTTAAATAAAGTATTTGGGCCATTCAAACGAATGAAGACACTTACACACTATGTATTATAAACAAGAACAGCACTGCATTATTTAGTAGTTGGCATGCTAACCTGACATTTCTTAGTCCTACATTTGACAGGAACAGAGAAGAATCCTGTTTGTGCCAAAAAGTCAATCTGACCTTCCAGGTCCTCGTTTAACTGCAACCAGATCAAACAGAACTGCGTTTACTTAAAAAAACAGTTTGAAACATAAAAAGCAGTGATGTAGAAACAGTGATTCTGATGGCCATTACACACGGATCAACATTTGTGGGCAACATGTTGACCAACATTGTTGCCCACAAATGTTGATTCGTGTGAATGTGTTTAGGAACAAATGTTGAGACACAATCAACATGTTGCCCACATGTTGAACGAGGCAACAATGTGGAAGGTGTTGAACAAAAATTAACCAATCAAATCTCGCTTTTCGAGTCTCGTAAGAACTAGTAGTCATGGCTGCCATGTTTACGTGGAATGTGGAAAAGACGGCAGAACTTATAAATCTCTACGAAGAAGCTTCATGCTTCTGGGATGTCAGAGAGACGAGTATCACAACAAACTAAAAGGAATGCGGCTATTCGAGAAATAGCTGAGTGAATGGAAACGACAAGTTAATTTGGCAGTTTTATACATTTTGAAGAACTTCAAGAATTTAAATATTGACATACGAAATCGAGGCGACCAACTTCGTATAGTTTAGTTATTCACCTCTTTTTCTTCGTGACTTTTCTGAACCACTGTCTTACCCAAATTCTGCAGTTTAATCTCCTTTTTTCATATTATATTTAAATCCTTCATTATCGTGCACACGTGCGTGGAAGCAAATGTTGAACAACTTTATATACTTGTTTATTGGAATGTGGGCAACATTTGTTGACGGAAACGTTGATCCGTGTGTAATGGCTTTAAATAAACACTTCTACATTGTTTGCGAACCTAATCACTTCCTCTGAATTTAGACACAGTCCTGACATTCTAGTTTACAGTTTTAACCTCACCAAGCCCTGTTCAGCAACAACGCTTTAAACACTTAACAAAATAAGCGTAGTCTAAAATACTATAATGTTCCAAAAACAAGTCTTTGGTTTTATTCCTGAAAAGAACACCAGTCCATAACGAAGCCATCCAAGGACCCTAAAAAGAAACTGACCTTCTAAACTTTTTTCGCAAATGTGATAATATGGCAACAAAACATATTCAAAAATAAAATAATTTTAAAAACAGTAAAAGATTTCTAACAGTTTTTCTGCCTAACTAATCTGTTTTTTTCGAACACCAATGGATGTTATCTGTTAAAGTGCCAAAAACGTATATTTTTTATTTCTTCATCGAAAAGAACATAATTTTAAAAGGACATCCGCGAAAAAATTTTTTGATTTGAACAAAGCGCGAATTTTTTTACGAATTTTCAAAATCAAGAAAAATTGTCGCCGTTTTGGCACACCAATCGCCAAGGATTGTAACGTACATTAAGGAACCCTACTTCTTGCAGTGCAGGAAAAAATGCCTGGTGAAGTGTTGCAGGAGAGATGCAATAACATACGTGACATAAGTATAGATAAAACTCCAATGTTTTATCCTTCCGATCCAGTCTCCTTTAGAAGGAGAAAGAAATAGAACCACTTTTCCCTTTCACGGTCAGCGGAAGGGGTTGACCAAGTAAAAAAAATGTAGAGTTTTCTCGATTTTAAAAATTCGTAAAAAAATCAAGTTTTGTTCAAGTCAAAATTTTTTTCGGGAGTGTCCTTTTATAATTATGTACTTTTTGATAAAGAAAAAAAAACGTTATAGGTACTTTAAACTACACGTAAAATTTCTTAAAGTTCAAAATTATCTTAACTTTTCAGCTAAATCTGTATGTTAAGACCGCCGTACGTAAGTCTGAGGAAAGCTCACCATTGGTTTAAAGGTGACAGTGAAGTCACAAGTCAGACCAGCAGACATTGCGCCAGGAGGATCAAAACTGCAGGAAAAAAAAATAAAATGAATTTTTTAACAAATAAATGAGCAAGATGATGATGTTACCATAATATGTGATGTTGGTTTCGAAAAGGGTTTTTGAAGAGGAAGTATATTGGTATTTCTCATAAATAATAGCATAGTTAAGCGTTTATTAGTACTATTCATAGTTTTATTCATCATTGTTTATATGTGCTATATATCCATTGGTCCTTCCACCAATTCAGCTTTCACGTTCTTATCCCACTCATTCTCGTCATTCATATTTTTTTCCATGTGCTCTTTCCAGACTTTCCCTCTATTTTTCTCACTGAAATTCAGCCTACCATCGCTACCTCTCGTGCATCTTCCTCCCTCAACGTCTTTCCCATCCTTTATCATTGACTTCACCAGCTGAAACACCTTGTTTGAGTGCTCACTCAGCTCTCTCAGCTCCCACTCAGCCGCCTCATGTTCTTGTATCTGGCCTTGTTCACCTCGGTCTCTCTTTTTCACATCTCCTTATGCGCATCCTTCTTTCTTGCTATTGCTTCCTTCACGTCCTCGTTCCACCACCAAGTGTCCTCTTGACCTTTAATCCTTTTCTTCTTCCCACATACTTCATCACATGCCTTTAACACCCCTTCCTTAAAACATTTCCACAAGTCTCTCCTACTCTTCCTTCAAATTTTGCCCTTGTATCGTCTTCCTTCCGTTTCCAAACCTTCCTTCTTTCAATCGCTTCCTTTCTAACCACCTTCTTCTTAATGTGACCAGCAGCCTGTGCTGAAGCTCACCTGTGATGACCTTTACATCTCTCAGATACTTCATAGTTCTGTATTCATAGTTCATGAACTATGAATAATGAACTAGTTATAAATAATGAATAATGAACTATGAATAATGAATAATGAACTATGAATAGTTCACCGTAGTTCACAGTTCACCGTATCACCGTATGTATAAGACCGTATCAACTGGGACATGATTCTACAACTGACGATGGCTCTTCAAACGAGCCGAAACTTGTTTTAGAAGATTTAGAAGATCACCTCAGCGATACTACAAGTAAAAGACGTTGGAACACACGAACTCCCAACTCCCAAGAGCAGGGACTGGAAACTATTGAATAATGAACTATGAAAAGTGAATTATGAATAAGGAACTATGAATAACGAAAAATAAACTATGAATAGTGAATAATGATTAATGAACTGCGAGTAGTGAATATAATAACCATGAATAATGAACTATGAATAATGAACTATGAATAATGAACTACGAATAATGAACTACGAATAGTAAATAATGAATAATGAACTATGAATAGTGAATAATGAACTATGAATAATGAACTATGAAGAGTGAATAATAAAATATGAACTTGGAAAAATAAACTGTGAATAATGAATAATGAACTATGAATAGTAAATAGTGAATAATGCATAATGTCTATGAATAATGAATAATGGGTAAACGGAATAGGGCACTTAATGACAGCTATTTTGTTTTCTGTACGATTCAAAATTTACACTTCTACTAGGAAGTGATGAAGCTACTTTTGGACCAGTAGATATAAATAGTCATTCAAAATCTAACATATTTCCGCGAGTTTTTTAAATGAGTTATTGTCAGCTTTAATTTGAACACTTATTGAGGAGTTGCTAGTGCACTTGCGATTTGTTAGCTCATTGATTACTTTTCATATTGCCTTCGGATTACCCATATTTTCTTCCACTTCTGATTTACTACATTAATAAACATTACAAGTACTTTCCAAAGTACAAACTCTCTTGCAAAAGATTACAGTATCATGGTTGCCTTACTCAATGTTTACAAAATTTGACAATTGGAGCTAGAATATGATCCAACTTCAATATCACGTGGAGTATCACATGTTCTAATTATAAAGTAATCACTAATTAACTATTTAATTTGTAACGATGTCATTCAATGTTCTTCTAATACAATACCTTCACAAATGATAAATCAATTGTCTTTACGGTTTTAAGATATAGGTCTAAAAAAATAATACATATTCCATAACACTGGGTTCCAGACCTCCCCAATAATAAAGGCATTTTTGGCCACCTTTAGTACTTCATTCTGATATTTGCAAATGGTGCCTCATATGCATGATACAGCAAGCATATAACCATATTAGCTCAAGTTTGTAGCCTCATTTCATGTTTTGCGATCTGAAAATCACTAACATATTGAAATCAAGTGGATGGGGATTGGAAAAGAGTGAATTGCCATGGGAACATAATTTTTATAGCCGTAGGTGTGTTTCCTGTAGAACTATTAGTCTAACAAGTTTCAATGGTCTATGCTGCAAATTGACCGAGGTAGCTCTATTTATATAATTGATATAAAATTGGGTTGAGTGTAAGACGTTATCAGGCGCATATTTTACACATTTTTCAAACTTGAATATCTCCAGAACTAATGCAGGATTTGCAAACGGTAAACGGCGTTTTTCTTTCATAAAATTCTATGTAGTACACCTAAAAAGTCAAAGGGCAAAAAGTTGATCACAGTTCCACTTTAACATTTGAAGTTAGGTAACAGTTAACATGAAAACTACGTAATTTTCTTACAAGTCAAGACGTCACAAGCAAAAAGACGTAATCTCTCTGACAACAATTAACAATACATCAACATTACTATTCCCAGTAAACATCAAAAGAGTACTTACAAAACTTCAACAAAGTCTTTGAGCACGTGAGACATGCCAACGTATTTACAAAAATTCTGAGTATACGAGACATTTGTAAGAAGGACTTTTTTCTTGTATGACATCCCCACGTTAAAGTCCTGCGAAACAAAGTTGCAAACGACTTTAATTGATGGGTTACACCAAAAATGCATTGCTACTAATTATATAAACTGAAACTTAAATATGTGAATGGTAATAAATTTAATCAAACCAAGGGCAAAGAACACAAATGTCATTTAATTTAACTCCAAAATTATTTTGAAAAATTGTCAAAAGATTCTGACCAAAACTCGAAATGAATAACTTTCTAATTATCCTATAAAGCTTTGACAGAATAAAAACTCGAAGAAACATTTTTTCTAAAAAAAGTCTTAACTAACCTTGAAAATGATCACTTCTGGTTTGCTGTAGAAAGCAGTTCCCTGTAATAAAGTACACAGGGTGAGAATTGAAAACCATTAAAAGTTCTTTTGGTCCTATTTCTGTACGAATCAAATCTATAATCGTCTATTTTACTTTTAAAAGTTGTACTAACAGCATTTGTGTTTAAATTCCACTTTCGATAAACATCCTAATAAACAAAACAAAGCAATCTTAAGAGATTGAAGAACGGACCTAAATTATTCTTTAGGGCATGTTAACATGATACCTGTTGGAATGACCTCACTTTACCTCACGGAGTAATGTAAGCATTGTGCACTCAAATGCAGAGTTACAGAAGGGCAACTGAAGAGGTCATTGCACTTTTACCTGTTGGAATGACCTCACTTTCCCTCACGGAGTTATGTAAACATTGTGCACTCAAATACACAGCTATACAAAACGGCGATTGAAGAGGTTAGAGCCAGTTCATTATGGAATGAAATCCAGGGATGCAATATCAAGTAAACAACCCCAGGAGATTGCTCTATGTGGATTCAACTATTGAATGCAGTATAGAAATGGAATTTTTGAAAGGGAAAATATAAAAGAGGCAGGGTCCTTAGTAATATTTTTCTTCTACAATTAAAAAAAAAAACGTTAGGAAACCCTTGAATTTTAACATCTTTTTTTTGCTCAAATTTGTCGTACTCTTTTAAATAATTCTTAAACTTTAAATGTCATGCTTTAATTGGTTTACCTTCTTCTGGAAATATGTTTTGTATAATATTCATAATTATCCAAATTAAAAATCAATAACTTAAGGACTGGTTTCATCAATATTACTTGTGTTGCATTGTTGCATTATTTTTCTTCCTGTCATCTTGCAGGAGTCTGGGATGAATCTCATGAGCAGCGCTACTTTAGCCAAACAATTGTTTCAGAACTTTAACCCAGATCACTTAGAACAATTGTTGCCTAAATCGGGTGATGTATAAGCACAATGCTGGTGGTACAAAAATTGTCCTCCCTTACCCTAGTCTAGCACATGTGTGCTACCAGCCACTAAAACTGGGTGTGGAGGCCAAATTAGAAGCAGAAATTGCTTTATGAATCTACCAGAGCATCCAGTACAACCAAAAGATAGTAATCGGGAGCAGTTGTTTCTTTCATATTGGGCTTCATTAACATGTCGCATTTTCGAAGGAAGAATAAAATTCCTAAATCCACCTTAATTACATCGTTGAAGATTAAAAGATGAAAATTCTGTTGATTTGGTAGACTGGGGCCTAATAAATCAGACTGCAATTCTACAAATGTAGAAACTAAAAAGATGCAATAGTCAATCTTTCCATGTACCTTAAACTCTCTTCCAACAGCAACTTGTTTTTGGATAATTCCCATTCGTTGCTTTATAAGCGCCCTTTCCATCATTTCCTGCAATCACATAAGAGATTAAAAAAAATTAGTTCAAATTCAGAATGTGAGCTTTGGTAATTTTTAAAAATCAAACAAATTTTGTTTTGAATACTGAGACAAATAATCTAAATTTAATTATTACACGGGGATGAGAAGGGATGATAATAGCATACTTAGGATAGTGATGGATCTCCAGGTGGAAGATAGAAAGCCAGTAGCTAGGCCTAATAAGACCTGGAGTAAGGCAGTGGGAGAAGATATGAAAGAAGACATGGAAGGCGAATTATATCACAAAGATGATGATGGTGCAAGTTTTGTTTGATTCTAAACATCTCTCAACTATCCAGCCAAACCATTATAAATAACACTTACTTTTTCCATTTTACTTGGTGTGTGAGATCTAAACGTTTGCTTTCCCTCTTTCTTTTCTTTCTCCTGAGAAGAAGAAATGGTGCATCGACCTTTTTACTCTCTTTGAAATTTAACTTTGGTTCTACGAAGCTGCACTATAAATGTTAATACAAAACAGCCGTGAATGGCCAATAACATTCTGGCGCACTATTTTTATGGTAGTATTAAGGGGTAAAGCCCGCTACCAACGTGGCCATAGTGCCCAGTATTGTGACTTCAAAGCTACTAGTTCTTTTGTGCTATCTATAACTAACGCCGCCTTGTTAGCCCAGTTGGTAAGGCGCCAGTCTGCTGTGCGGGAGGTCTCGGGTTCGATTCCCGGCCGGACCACCACTCAGG
>JAOBBB020249116.1:0-11236 GCA_025331005.2 Zoanthus gigantus | reverse complement strand
GGAGCTAACCTGCGATGGATTAGTGTCCCATCCAGGGGGAGTCAACGACTCTCATCCGCTTAACACTACGGAAACCGAAGATAAGTGCCAACTCTATGGGCCACTAGGCTTGTAAAGGATTTAGCTAACCCTATCGCTAATCATAAGCTTTACCCAACCCTAAAATTACTCAACGAGAGCGAATGGAAAGTTTTTATGGCCATGATAACAGAAAAGTTGGCAATATACATTTTTCCACTGACCTAGTATATTGTGGTTGCATTCTGCATTCAGTAAATTACACCTGCCCCCTAATTAACCCCTCCTCAACTAAGTATCAAATTTTTTATTCTCATAAAGAGTACATATCGGTTGTAAATTTTTTTGTAGGTATAAAATTTCCTTATCTTTCTAATAGTGATGGCAAAAAAAAAACAATTCAATTATCATTTTCTTCATGGTGTAATTTGCATTTAAGGTTTTAAAAAATTACCTCTGGTTTCACCTTGACCGAGTGATAGGAGGCTGGTAACTACCATATCATTTTCTGGTCCATGACTTCAAAAGTAGAATTTAGTAGTGAGAGACCAGTCCTGTTTGTATATATCTGTTCCATTCTCTTATAAAATATGGTAGCGAGGTATGTTAAACTGAACTGATAACAGAAAAAGGACGCGAATCTCACTACTAAATTCTGCTTTTAACGTTGTGGACCAGAAAATAATATGGCAGTTACCAGCCTCACATCACTTGGTCAGGGCAATACTGGAAGTGACTTCAAACACAAATTACACCATGAAAAAGAAATCATAATCTAATTATTTTTCGCCATCACCATTAGAAGGATAAGGATATTTTATACATACAAAAAAACCCACAACTGATATGTACACTTTAACATGACAGGGCTGTTATTATTGTAAAAATAATATTTTGAGACAAGCAATGTTTCGACAACCTCTGGCATTTTGTTTGTGACGATGGGAGAACTGTGAGTGTGATAAGAGGCTTTCATTCTGAAACAGAAGTTGTAGCTGCTACATGGTGGTTGAGAAAAGTGTTTTTCATGAATGGGAAATGGAATTTAGTTTCCGTAATTTTCCTAGCACGGTAACAATATGCTACTGGTAACGATCGTTACCGTGAAATCCTACAGCCTGGGCTGCCCATGGGGTGTACTTATTTTCATTTGTAACACTTGTCCCTAATTCTGAGAAACTCAAAATTGAAAGTTTAGAACAGGTACAATATACAAAATTTATGATTTTTTTCACATTAATAATTTATTTCATCAGCCTTTAAATGGTTAATTATGTTGCTGACAATTTTGCAGTCTACTGCATAAAATCTGATTTTCTAGAAGTTTTGTTTTATTTCTTAACAACTAATTATTTTAAGAAATAACCTCAAATAAAAAGTGATGCAAACTCTACTCACCCAGTATCACCTAAACCATGAAGAAAAATAACCTGTAAAACAGAGAAATACAGTAAGTTGTATCTACAAATATGCCTACTTGTTTCAGGGGTTTCATTAAAGTTTGGAACAGAAAGGCATTTAGATTTGGCACCCAGGCAAAGTTTATGAAAAGCCTCAAAAATGTTAAGAATCTTTAGTTCCAGAGATGCTGAAAGTAGCCGGGCAAAGCTGTCTTCACAGCCAGTCAATTTGCCCGGTGCCTGGTCCTTAATGAAACTTCCCTGTTGTTCATATTAAGCTAGTTTAGTTAACATGGCCTGGTACATATACTTGAGGAACTACAAATACATCTATACAGAGAGTGTACAGTAGTATAGAATGATGCTTCATGTGTGCTAATAAACCTTATTCCCTGTTTATATTTTTTTGTAAGCATTTCAATTTGTCTGGGCTGGCCAAAACTCATTCACCAAAGTCAAAACATATGTTACACAAATTATTGTGCAAGGAAAGGACTTTAAACTGAACTCAAACAGGGTTGTCAATAAACATTGTGATATCGCTGGCTATTTATCGTTGTCAATAAACATTGTGATATCGCTGGCTATTTAAACATTTTTGCTGGCTGGAAATTGACAGAGATAAGGGGGAAAAACATTGGCATTACAAAAACGATTTAAGAAAAAAATAGATTAAATAAAACATGTCGTCAACTTTCAGAATATTTCCACCAACTTCAAATCTTATTGAAATCCCTACTCAAACAAAAGAATGATTAAAACCTTACAGATTCTACTGTGAAAATTATTTTAAATCTAATAGTGAAAAAAAATAAAATGTTTTAATTATTGTTCTTCTCAGAAGAACTACATGGTGGAGCTTCAGGGGATCTTATGAATAACTAGCATTGGAAGAATCAATCAGCTTCGTATGCAACCTAAGACAATGAACACGAGACTTTTAACCTTGATTTCTCTACTAAGGAACTAGCAACATCTTAGTTTAAAGGGCTGCATCACTTACTAAACTTATGTGCAGCTCTTACTGGAGGAAGGCACTTATTTCAAGGAGACAAAAAAATTTTTTTCTCTGAAAAGGTTTTGAAAAGGTTTTTAAAATCTTTGAAATCAGGTGTGCAATTTGCATATAAAAAAATTCCAACTGTGAAAAACATTAAATTCATGCAGGTGATTTTTTATTATAAACACAATTTCAATCAAAAGTATTGTGAAAGCCCTAGCTAATGGATATTATTGCTTTTTATCAATTAACGTACTGGAAAATTTCTACAAAATAGGTTCATCAGAGCACTCGATGTACAAAACATTTATGATGCAATGTTATTGGTTCAAAATCAGCTTCTCACAAAAGATTTTAGCCAAACAGTAATTTAACATGGTCATTGTCCAAAATTGTATTAGCCTGAATGCCCAAGGGGTAAACAAACAATATGTCAATAGAATAAAGTTATAAGCAATTAAAAACATAAATCAGAAATATTAACAGCTTTATTGCCAATAGCATATTAGGCAAAAATACACAGAACAGGTGAAAAATATGTATTTTTTTCGTTTAGAAAATCTTTTGCTAACGATGCCTCTTCGAGCACAATAAATTACGACAGGCAATATCTTATATTGCCAGGATTGGAACTTTTGCAAGTCCACTTTCAACTTGCCATTAGCCTTAATCACTTCATTTGTTTAACAATGTCACCAAATTTTCCAAAGGTTTCAGGAACAAAAAGGGAGGAAGTTTGTTAAAAAATCAAAAATAGATTTTTAGAGCGTTTAAGTACGATGTTAAATGTACTACTAATATACTTTATAACATGTAAATTTGCTTGTCCTAGCTGCTTATGAAAATTCACTGTAAAAAATTCACGAGCACTTATTACGATTCAGTACTACTTACAGCGCAACAGTGAAAATAAAAAAAAAATAGATAGCATTTATTCTTGATGTTTGTCTACGACAAGGTAATTTATACAAAAAATATATTCTTTTATGTAACCTTTTAGCTGTGGGTCTTACCGTGGCAGTATGTTTGGAGGTTGGTTTAACCACCGCATTTTGGACCGAAGATGCCATTTCACCTTCTAGTATATAAAAACAACGGTAAAATATTGTAGAAAGCAGCAATCCCCTAACCTTTACCCTTCTCAAGCTAAAATTCATCTGCAAAATTAATTAAGGCTAAATTTATTCCGCGCGCATAAATAATATGATAAACCGCTGAATTTTGCATCGCCACGGTAGCTCTCGATAAAATGCGAAATCTTCCGAGCAGACACGAAGTTTTATTCTAACCTGACAACATGGCGTCCCACGTGAAAAATCCTGCACAGAAGAAAAAGAAATGGAAGAAGCCAATACCGGATTTAACTCCTCAGTCAAAGAAAAAGGAAACCAATTCAACCCCGGCCACTTCAGTTGCCCCACGTGGAATCAACGTGGCAGAATTTGCGGAATCAAGAGCGCTTGAAATTCACAACATGGTTGAAGCCATGGCGGACGCAGATAAGGCGAGCAGAAAGAGACTCTTTCAGCAGCTGCCAAGACACATGCGACGGAGAGCAATGAGTTATAACGTGAAAAGGCTACCTGTGAGGCTGAGAAAAGAGGCGCAGGCCGAAGTGAGTTAACTAAATGCTCTGCTTTTTGTCAGTTTTGAGCAGTGGGAGGGGTTAGGGTAATTTAAAAATCACATTATTTTGGTCTTAAAGGTTTGCCAATAACTTTCGCTTTTATTGAGACATTTAGCTAGCTTTATTTGGTACACATTATAATTTAATGCAGGAAACATTGGTGAAGCATTATTCTTGCACTGCATTGCTGGAATCTTAATTCAAAACTAATCAAAGGGACTATGCATCAACTCATTCATAAGCTTAATGAAGTTCATAACACTGTCTATGACTGAACTGATTTTGCTGAAAACCATGTCAAGTTTCAAACAGGGCTTATTTCGTAATTTCAAGCAGGGTTTATTTTGTAATTTCTTCGTGGTTTGTGTAGTAGATTTATATAAAGCAGTTTTGTATGCAGCAAGCCTCAAGTCTGACCGAAATCTGAGCTCCAGTAAAGGTTTTAGTGTGACTGTATTGGCCGCTTTGATTTATCTGTGTGTGGGCTGTACACTTTGGAGCTCTAAAGCAATGAAAGCACAATGCTTACTTACCGAAGAGCGTAACAAATTTCCTTTCAAGATGGCTGTCTCCTCATGCTCAAAAGGAGTCGCGTGATTTGGATTAAATTTATATCTGTCCACAATCAAAACTCCACGGAGCGCACATATGAATGAGTTAAAAAGAAAAATTGAGAGTACAGATTGATATTAATCAATTGATCTAATCAATGATGACAGTATCAAAATTACAAATGGTAAAAGTTACACAAATGGCCGGTATTGATTAGCCATTTGATTAATCGACAAATTGGTATCTACCTTCACTGATTGTTATCCATTTTCATTGGTCATTGATTTAATTGATTTAGTACACTTGGTTAATTATGTATAAGAATTATTCATTAAAACCTCAACTATTTTTTGTTTATTTTATTCTGGTTCTAACCCAACAAGGCCAAATTATCCCAACCAAAGTATGGAACTTATCCCTGTGGTCAAGCACTTGGTTGATAAAGCAACTACAGCTGTAAACATCACATATGTCACAAATAAACATTAGACTGTAAAAATACAAACTTTACATAATTTTTTTAATTTTTAGTGGTGTAAACTCTTGAGTCAAGTCTGTGGCCATTGCAAGCATTCCCACACAATCTAATGTTTATTTGTAGACATATGTGACGTTTGCAGTTGTAGTTGCTTTATCAACCAAGTGCTTGACCACAGTTAAAATGTGGAGACATCTATCAACTTTCTATTTTAACAATGAGGAAGGACTTACATTTACCCTCATTTATTAGCCACTCAATTTGGCTGCTCCACCATGGGTCTCCACTTCTACCGATCTTTATCTGTTAACTGGCTGTTTTCCACATTAGGGTTACATCTTCCAGTTATACTAGTGACAACAGATCTTCACAAAGTCATTATGGGCCTTTCATCTTGGCCTTCCCTTCTGGGATCCAATTGTTGTAGTGCAACTTTTGCCAGGTTCTTTTTTGGCATCCTCAGTAAATGATTCAGCCATCTTAAGGTCCCTTCTATCGTTTTTTTTTATCGTTTAGATGAAAACTATTATCATCTATGAACTCAGAATTCGAATAACCAAAGAATATTCAGCACCTAAGTATGTTTTTTAATCAAAAGAAGTTTGGAATTTAAATTGTGACTGAGGGGAAGGGGACTGGTACCTGTGATGTAACAGAATAAGATGATCTTTGCTGTCATTAGTGTTTTGCAAGGAAAAATGTGACAAAGCACTTCAAAGTGAATTTATCTGTTTTTTGCCTTGTTTTAGGCTGTAAACAAATTTTCTCCTGACACTTCTGGAGATCAGTTCGATGTTAAAGCACTTCTTTTCTAGGCCTCTGATTTTTATTTCCCCTGGCCAGAAATTTGTCATGATGCAATGCAGACAGTCTGTTTTGAATGTGTTTAGTTTTTTTGCAGATATCTGTCAATACACTTAGAATGAAAATTCTGATGTTGGTTTTCATTTTATCATCATCATCATCAATCCAGTTTTGATCCGGTTTTATCCCCGTAAACGAGGGTGGCCGGATTTACCCCACTCTGCCAGCAATCTCTCCCACTCCCACTCTCCATTTCGCTTGATTCTTTGCATCCTCCTTCTTCAAACCAACACTCCTTCTCCACTTGCGATCTCCATGTCTTCCTCGGTCGTCCTCACTTCCTTTTTCCCTTCACTTCAAACTTCGATGCCTTCCTCAAAACATGGCCATCACCCCTCCTTAACACATGCCTGTACCATCTCACTCCATTCACCGTTGTCATCTGAACCACTGTTTCCTTCAATCCCAACATCTCCATTAAGTCTTCTGTCCTCCTTCTCTCCTTCAGTTTCGCACCACACATTGCTTTCACCATTGCTCTCTCAGTCCTTCTCAAAATTAATATTTCATTTTCCCTCAAACACCATGTCTCACTCCCATATAACATCACTGATCTTGCACAACTCAGTGTAATATACAGATTATCAGATCACTCTAATATCTACATTTTTGGAATCTGAAATATATACTCTTCAACATATCAAAAAATATATTTGAAGTTCAGCTTCCCTATAAATGGACTGTAGTCCTTCCTGTAGGCATTTGCTCCGATGAAGGACTACAGTCCAAAACAACAGTTTAAATTCTTTTCACTGTGGTTTAAAACTTAAGAAATTATTAAATTGTAACATACAGACATCATAATGTCTTGTTAATATATAGTAGTTAACTTGGAGAAATTTACAGTTTTAGTTAAAAAAGTTAATTGTGAGTTTCTTGCAATTTTTCAGATGGACAAAATGCCAAAGCAAAAAGAAGGAAAAAAGAAAAGCCGCAGGTATCGTCGCAAGCCTAAGAATTTGTTAGCTGAATACACACGACGACAACGAAAACATGTCTGGCTTGAAACACACATCTGGCATGCTAAGAGAATGAAAATGGTCGATGTCTGGGGTTATCGATTAGCTGAACATCCCTGTGACAAAGGATTTCGAGCAGCTCATAGGGCTGTCAATAACAGCTGCACAATTCAGGTAGAACAGTGATATTTTGGATCCAGAAAATGTGAATGGTTTTCTTTAGTGATTTTAGTACAACAGGGTTCGTACAGCTCCTGGAAAATTTGGAAATCCTTGAATTTTGGGACTTTTTGTTCCAGGCCTGGAATTCCTAGAAAAATGGGGTTTTTTTTGAGAAGGACCTGGAAATATCCTTAAATTTTGAGTTTGCAGTCTACTTAGTGTAATTTGTGCCAATAGAATTGTTTAATTTTTAGTCATCATTTTAAGTGTCGCACATTCAAGTAATGTATTCTTTCGTCGTCCCATTGTTCCATTAACATTGTAACAAATTTTGGAGAGTTGATATTTAGCTTTAATAATAAATTCAAAGAGTATGTATGTTTTCTGTAGAAAGTAGCTTTAAGAAACAGTGTGCATACGTGTCAAAAAATATCTGGAAGAAAGTTGGTATTTTGGTGTTTAAATTGACTTTATCTCACAGTGTCTCCCATATATCAAGACCTTGAAAATGTTCAGCACACCTGGAAATTACCTGGAAAAGTCCAGGAATTTTGCTTTGAGCAAAGGGGAAGAACTCTGGTATAAGTATTTTTTTTCTTTTTTTCAGGACATCTCTTATTATAGTTGCATTGAAATAAGTGGGAAGCAAACTAAGATTATCGAAGCAATAAGCTACATAACAAGTCAGGATGCAGGTAAAATTTTGATTTGCTTGTCATATGCTTCTATTTTTAGGCTAGGACTGGTTGTTCTTGACATTTTTGAGGTTTTTAGCTTCAAGTGTTCTTTGATATAATTATTTGTTCCAAGGTTGGTTGACATTTTACAAATATTCACATCTTAATGACTAGCCATTCTTGGAAGTTAAACAACTTTCTGTCAATTTTTGCTGTACCCCATTTTACAATTCTTTAGTTTGTTCTTAGTATGAACATTTTTCATCATCATCAATCTTGTTCAAAAGGTTCATAAATAAATATAAATATTTATATATACTGTAGTTAAAATGAAAATGAAACTAAGAAGTTGGGCTAATGCTGTACAGTACTTGCTATGTAAAGAATGTGATCACACCTCAAAATTTGCTAGTTAGACATTTTATCAACTAAGATAACCATCAGAAAACATCACTTTTTTGTATGTTTTTAGGCTGGTGTCACTAGCCGATCAGGTAAATGTTCCATATTCAAGACTGTATATTTGTCCAGAGTATAGATTAAACCTTAATTTCCAATTAAAAAATTGCTGCTTTTGCAGTATGCAGAAAATAAGATCGCAAAAGAAAAAACTTGTGTGCTGCAAAATTTTTAAATTCAATTTTTTAGAGCTTAATCTGAAAATGAAAATAATTTGCAAAATTTCACGAAACAAGGAGGATGCCATGAATCGAGGGAGATGGAGAGTGGTAGTTGGAGAGATTGCTGCTAGAGTGTTGTAAATCCTGCCACCCTTGTTTATGGGGATAAACCTGGATCAATTTGGATTGATGATGATTATTATCAACAAAAAAAAAAAAGCTTCTATATATCTTGAGAGTAAATTGTAAAATGTGATATAATGTCCTGCCACAAAGCCTTGCCAATTTAAACACTAAGTATTGTTGTTCATTTCAAGTTCGAGCAGATCAGAATTTTGAGCATTTTGAATAAAAAACACAAGATTTAATTTTAAATTGAATTAAAAATATTTGGAAATAAGCTTTATTTTAATGTTTTGAAAATTTTCTTTCAATTTACAAAGGGTTTAAATGGCTGGCATATAAGTCGATGTGGATTTCTACACCTCAGCTTTAGGTCTCGGAAAGTTTTTACATGTAATTTATGCTGCGAGTTATAAATTATATGGCCAGTTAGGAAAATTAAAGCGCAAGTACCACAAAAAAGAACCTTATTTTAAAAAATAGTTTTAAGTGTATATATTCCAAAAATAACTGTTTTATTGTCAACTGGGTGTTTATTTAGCAGTTGGAAGCAATTTTTGTTTGAAATTTTGTGACGTCTCAAAAAAGGATTAAATGATTCATTAATATGTATGATGTCATAAATGGAGTTCTGGTTGCTGTCAACTGGCTTGTTGTATTGAGAAAAATCCTATTTCAAGAGAAAAAGCCTGTGTACAGCCTGTACAAAGGGAATGCATTGTGCTACTTTTAGTTACAATAACGAAAAAAACATTTTTTGCCCTGATGTTGATACTTGCACTTTAATGATAACTCTGTTTTTCATTTATTAAAATGTATTATTTATTGGTGAATATGCCCAGAGCGGGAATCGAACCCATGTCTCCCTGTATTCTAGTCAGGAGTGCTAACCACTACACTATCAGGGACCACCATGCTGGCAATGTAACAGTTTAATTAGTTAAGTTGGTTAACGCGAGAGAAATTGGGCCCAGGAGTCCTCATGTGTTACCCAGCTTAACTAATCAAACCGCTACATTGCTAATGTGGTGATCCCTGATGGTGTAGTGGTTAGCACTCCTGACTAGAGTACAGGGAGACGTGGGTGTGATTCCCGCTCAGGGCATATTCACCAATTTTTCTGATAAATTTTCTATTCTTTCTTTAATACTACTGAACAACATACATTGATATATGTTTGTATTATTAATGTCCTCATTCTCAGGCCCAACCATTAAAAGTTCTCAGTTTCTGGCTGGACATAGACAAGGTCAGTTAGTGCTGTACCAAACCGGCAGGTACCCCAATGGAGCTATTGGCCTAGTCAGTTTTGTTTGGCGACAGAACCAAAATATTGACAATCATTCTGAACCAGAAGAGTTCAGTCCTCCTTGTGCCAAGAAACAAAATTTAGAATGTGAAGATTGTCGACAGCTGTGGATCTGGAGTCATCCATCAAGTTTTAATGAAGTTTTTAATGTAATTGTAGAAGCTTGTAAGATGGTTGCTATAACTAGTGTTAAAAAAAATGATTTACCAGAACCTAGCAATGTTGTGGAGAAACAAAACAACCAAGATAATGTTTCAGAAAAACCTGAAAAATCAGTAGGACACAAAATGTCACTAAATGATTTTGAAAATACATCTTTTGGGACAGTTGGTTCTGCTTGTAGTAATGAAGAGTATTTTAAAGAGATGTTAAGTGTTACTTCACTAAGACAAAATCTTAATCGTTTTCGACTTACTGGGCCTCAATCACATGCATTACTTCAATCTGCCCTTGTGCTGCATAACTCTAGTGAACAATCTGTTATTGCAACTGTAAAGGAAAGGGATAGGAATTTAGAGTCATTCGGTAATGGCCTAAGCCTCTTGACCAAACAGGAGAGAAACAAAAAATGGTGGAATGTTTATAGCAGTGATTTGATGGAGAAGCAGAATGAGTTATGGAAGAACTTAAAGCAAGTTTCAAGTCCTGGTTTGCTGCCATCAAATTGTGTTGTTAGTTTGATTGTTATGGATCCAAGGTTAAACATGCCACACAAGAAAACAAGTGTTAATTTTGCAGCTGAGGAAACACAGACCTCTGGAAATGGTACAGTGTAATGCATGTGTTTTTAGTATCTCTATACAGTATTTTAGTATCTCTATACATGTAATTATTCTTGACGACTTAATTTCGGAGTGGATTCCATATGTTTTCTGTCCGACATCGCTACCCCTGGGTACCCCCACATCACATTATTAGTGACACATGCTTTTTCTCTTGAAATTCTTATTTATGAAAGTGCTCGCTCATAACGTTTTGCATATTCAGTTACAAGTTACAGTAAATAAAGAATATTTCATTTATCAAGTTCATATTTTCAAATGTCGCAAAACAAAGGCTTCTGAAAATGATAACTTCAAATTTTACTAATGACTATGACGTTCAACTGAAGTCTGAGTGTAAAATATAAAAATTTTTAAAGGTTTTATAGTTAAGCACCCCATCGCTATTTAAAGTCATGCATATTCAGTTACAAGTTTTTTAGACATGTTTACAGCTCGACAGCATTCCCTTTACCTTCGGTAAATACTAGTGTCAAATGTATTGTATTTGTCTCTTAAAGATAACTACGTATAGTGAAAATACTGTGGACGAGGTTATTCATAAATGTTAAAGGTAGAGGTTATTACTCGTGGTACCACGAGTCAACGTTTGGGCTCGATTTCTTTTTCTTTTTTTTTTTCATGTCGCGATTAGCGATTCGGTCCAGTGACTGCCATATTTGGGA
>JAOBBB020248930.1:0-11237 GCA_025331005.2 Zoanthus gigantus | reverse complement strand
TCATCATCATCATCATCATCTTCATCATCATCATCATCATCATCATCATCATCATCATCATCATCATCATCATCATCTTTGTTTTAAGTCCCTAGTTTCCCACTCCTGGGGTGGGATGTGTTACGAATCACCTCCACTAATGTCCACCCCCTGTCATACATGTGATGTTTTTAAAATTTCCTCATGTCTTCTTCCACTACTTTACTCCAGGTCTTCTTTAGCCTACCTATTGGCCTTCAACCTTCCACCTCCAGCTCCATTGCACTCCTAAGTATGCTATTCTCATTCCTATGTTTTACATGACATAATCATCTCAACGTCATTTTCCTTAATCTATGTTCAAGGTTCTCCACCCCACATCATCTTCTGACCTCTTCATTACTACTCCTGTCCTGCCATCTTACCCTTGACATATATCTCAACATTCTATGATCACAACTAGCTAGCAGTTCTTCCAGTCTTTCTGTGCCCAAGTTTCCACAGCATACAGAAATGCATGCCTCATACACACACAGTACACCTTTACTCTTTCCTCGAGTGGAATGCTATTGTTTACTAGCTAGCAAGCTGGCCAATTTGCTCCATTTACTCTGAGCACATTATATCCTATCCTATCAAGAGGTGTGATAATTTTGTTTATAGAGGATATTACACAGTGGTGCAAACATATTAAGTTTATCTTCGAGTGAAAAAAAGATTTCATGAGTGAGAGCAACTTACAAGTGAAATCTTTTTTCCATGAGAAGATAAACTTCATAATAATTATGTTCAAACCAACATGCAATTTTCTTTTTGTTACATAGATATGAGTGTTTCAAAAAAAAAAAAAAAATAGACAAAAAACAAAAGAAAAACAAAGGAATGACATCAGCGATATCTTCACTAGTGAGGATATGGAAAATATCTCACTCCTGTCCCGAATGTAGTTTCATATAGAAAATAAATTATAAGTTGTCTATTTCTCGGAAAAACAGTCATATCTATGTAATAAAAAAGAATATTACAGTACTTGTAAATAGTAGTTAAGTAGCTAGTAGATGTATTACTATTATTGTTTTAGTCAAAAAGAAAACTTATATTTTCATGTCCACATTAATTTTCAAGATTAATTAAGATTGTTTGTTAAAGAGATTGCCATTGTTTGCTTTTATGATTACCCACATAATTTATAATATTAATAATTATTATAGGTTCCACACCAAATTTGTAACAAGAAAAAAAATGACATTACATATATATAAATGGTAAAACTTTTGTACCTCCAGAAGAACTGGGACTGGAGTTCTGCCTCTTCTCATACTGATTTTGCCTAGTGTTTGCTTGTTGCAAGGGTTCATCACTGGGTCTTGGGGGAAGTCGACCAAAGAGTTTCCATCCTTGATTTGACTGAATTGATTTCTGATTCTGTGATCCTGATCTCAAGAAAAGACCCCTGGTTGGTACAAAAAAAAAACTGAAATGAATATCAATGAAATATTTTTGTTTAATCAATTTAATAGAAAATTGTTGTAAACAGAGTTTAGCTTACCACACTGTCAAAGACTGGAACGCATTAAACAATATAAAATTAAAATCATGTAAAACCATAAAAGAGTTCAAGTCAAATTTTTTATAAGCATTTCTAATACCTTTTCAATTCTTTTTAAAACTTTTAAATTTTTTATCAGACTCTGTGTTATCTTATATATTTTATATTTAGAATAAATTAGTTAATAGATAATATTGTAAATAAGTATTTTTAATATAGCATGTAACTGTCAAATTAGAAAATTTTGTAATTCATTTTTAGTTTTAAATTGTTATAATCTGTAACATGTTTTTAACCAAGGACCTCTCAGGTGAGAGTGTATCCTGATAAAATATTGTTATAAATAAAATAAATGAATAAAGTACAAGTTAAGTCTTGTACATGTAAGTCTTGTAAGTTTTTGAGTGTATTAATTTTCATTCTCCAGTGTTTAGAATATTTTTCCTCGAAAGGACAAATAATTTGCACGGATAATACTTTCTTTTTTATGTTCAAGTTTCTCAGAATGATAGAGAACTTTGCATAATTTTAGGAATTCTACTAAATTGTAATAGGAGTTCTTAAGTTTTGAACCATGCTCCAGCATAATGTACAAAGCTTTTTTAACAAAGGTATTATCATCTTTTGAGTTTAAATATTAGTAGTATATATATAAATATATATGTTTCATAACTGTAATTTGGATAGGATAGCATGGGGACTAAAAATAAATACGAAATAAAAGACAAAATCAATGGTGACAGGAAATAAAGCTAGAGAGCGGATACAGTCAAGACCATGTAGATGCTGTGGAAGAGGGGTGGGCCGGAGCAAATTTTGTGCTTTGTACTGAATGTAATAAATGGTGTCACAAACGATGCTCAGGTCGGAGAAATTTTTAAGGGGTGCAGAACTTGTATGTCCAAGATGTGCAAGAGAGTGAGAGGGTGATGATGATGATGAGATGACGAGGGTCCTGGGTTGGTAGTAAATGGAGGCATGCTAGAGGAAATAGAAATGTTTTGCTACTTGGGAGATGTGCTGGGCTGTGAAGGAGGAGTGGAGAGAGCAGTGCAAGCGAGAGTAACAGCTGCATGGAGACGATGGTGAGAAATAGTCAGTTTATTAGTAACTCCCAACATAGGGCAGTTTGTGTGAGATCTGGTTAACGTTTACTGTATAGAGCAGAAACATGGGCATTGACAAGCAGCCTGATGGATGTTCTTTGCAGATCTAGATGTGATTGCAGGATGCTGATATACATGGCAGGAGTGAGGTGGCAAGATGGGAGGCCTGAGAGATATCTTGGTTTGGAAGGTAAGGATAGCCCTAGGGGTAAAGTTGTCTTGATCTATGTTCAATCAGTTCACCAAGAGATATTTTGGGAGATAGGGCCAACTTTGTGGAACATGTACTACCTAGCACCATTACCCGAGACATCTTGGGGTCAGTTTTTCTCATGTGAACCAGGAACAGTTTCATGTTTACCCCTTGAGATATCCCTACCCCTCAACATAACTCGCCTCATGTGAACAGGTCGGTCCATAGTGTGTTGTTTCTAACTTTGTAAAGTGCACTGGAATTTCCTTTTTGAATCTATAACATATTTATGTCTGGAAACTTATTTTAATATGAAACAGAGGGGAGGCAGATTCCAGAAATTCCAGACATTTTTGGGACATCTGCTTTGTTTTTCAGGATTTTTCAAAACTTTTCAGATATTTCTTGGGATTTCCATAATTTTTCATATGTACATTTTCCAATTTTCCAGACTCTGTAGAAAAACCTTTTATAGTTTCTGTAAGTTAGAGCATACTATTTGTGCATGCAGTTTCATCACGTATATTAGAGACCTTTAGATCCGAGGACCAGGACGAGGACGAGGACGAGGACAAGATTTAACTGCGTGCGCGCTTTTTCCAGCAAACTCGTCCTCCAGAGGACGACTTTTGCATGAAATCTCGTCCTCTCCACAACGAGTTTGCTGAAAAAGTGCACACGCGCTTGAAATCTTGTCCTCGTCCTCATCCTCGTCCTCGAATAAAGGTCTCTATTACTATAGAAGTTAGGGTCTGGGTAAGGGTTAGTTTGCATGATTAAACAATAGTATGCTCCAATACCAAACTTTTACCAAATATCCTACCTGAATCTGTTCTGTTTCTTGACTCCACCATCAGAAACATCATCACTACCATGTGCAGGTGCATATGTGTTCAAAGTCTTTGGCATCCATGATGGGGGCAAATGCTCATTTACTGACAAAACAGATACTTGTTTTAAGAGCTCAGCTTCTTGCCTAGAAATTGATTTACTATGACTCGAACTTTTATCATGAAGTGGAATTTCCTCCAGGTCGTCATCTCGAACAGAGGAACAGATCCCACTATCTTCAGTACAACTGGTCAGTGATGATGAGGCACTGAACTCAAAATCACTAGTTGGAGAATCTGAAAATGCACTATCTTTACTTGTTACCCGCGGATATGACCACCCTTCGACATTTTCGCCCGAATTTAGCTCTGTGTCTAAAACTACATTAAAAGTTCTTGTCTCTTCTGGGATATATGAAGCAATTTCACTATGCGGAACCCTAACTCCTGTATCAGTATTTGAATCGTTTTCCAGGCTGTCAGAATCGGGAAGCTTAAATTTACTTTCCTTATAATATTGAATTTCTTCACTCATTTGTTGGGCAGAAAATTTTTCAAATACCTCGCAATCGTCTTTGCTCCCTGGGCCTGGGTCAATGGCTTTGTCACCATCATTAGCATCGAAATTCCCTTGCTCTGATTTCATTTCTCGTTCAGCTATAATCTCACCACAATCTTCATTTTGGCCATTATTGGATAAACATGTTTTACTTTCTTTCAGATTAATACCGGTATTTTGAGAAAGACCAATATCACCTGCATTTTTACTGTTGGCGTTGCCTTTAATAACAAAACTTGCATCATTGACATTACCGCCTTCTGGGAGATTTCGAAACTCTAAAGACGTTTCTTCATTCGGAGTAGTGACATCTTGTTCACGTTTTCTAAAAGAAGATTCCTCGTCCATCGTCAAGAGATCAATCACTGTGGGATCCTCGCTATGTTAGTATTCTCGATGACTAACATGCGATTCTGACGTCGGATTCTTGACTATATCCCTGACGTTGGGCATTTCCGTTTGTTTCAATACTTGATAGATAATTTGTATTAAAGCGTTTAACGCACTAACAACGCAAGTTTACTGATTACTCAAAAAAATTCTCACAATTATAACGAAACTCAAGTATAAAGCACAAAACCTCATTTTAACTCCCGTTAACCTTTTACTCAGTATTTTCCCAAGTACTCACAACTTCATGGTGATTGTTGTAGTTGTAGACCGCTAGTTTTCCGAATGCCGAATGAGCACACATTTAAACTTGTCGATAAGTAGTCGAAAAATTATCGCAATAAGTCGATAAGTTATCGTATTGTTGGGAAGTTGGAAGTCGGAACCAGGCTTGCCCGCGGCTACTCTCAAGGTAAAGGCTTGTTTCCATATATAGCTAGTGCAGTGAGTGAACGGTACGCGGTGGCGAAAATTAATTGTGTACAATTAATAGTCCACAAATTCCTTTAACAAGCTGTTTCCGTGCTAGTTGTTTTATAGGAAAAGTGAAATTACTCTAGTAAACTTGAAAGGGCGGTTGGAGCTATGGAAACGAACTGCAGCTTTGGTTGTAAAAACTGGTTTTCCATATCTCAAACTGCCCTTGTCTGACATTCGGGTCAGCTGTCGAGTATTAATTGGCATATAGCTAGTGAGTGAACGGTGGCAAGAATTATTTGTGTATAACTATAAGACCACAATTAAAACTACTTTTACAAGCTGTTTCCATAGAAGTTATTTTGCAGAAAAACTTTAGTGACCCTGGCGACTTCGGTTTAATTTCGTAAAAACAACGAGACAACAAAAGGACAATCAAAAGGACTAGTTCCCAGTCTTTTTCTGTCAGGGGGAGATTGCCCTCAACTATGGCGAGCGATCCATGCTTGTAGGATGCACAAATGTCCGAAAGGTAAAAACACACAGATAAACAGAAATGAACGCTATGGCACCGTTAAACAACAAAACGTTGCCTCGATGTCCTCTGCAAAGCAAAAAGCGAAAGGTTTTGCAGCGAGAAATGATAAACGAACGCGTATCCTCGCAAAGCAAGCGATTTTGAGAGAGCTGACTCGTGACACAGATCTTCTAATCAAGGCGCATGGAGTAGAGTTAAAACAAAGAGATGAAACAGATGATACAGGGGTAAATCCTTATGGGCAACCGCAATGTAAGTAATGAATGGTTTCATTAAGTTGCATTTATAACTAGTTGCCTAAGCTCAGTACTCTTGGCGGGAGTTTCGAAAACTCGGACTGTTTGCGAGTCGCCAGCGGAAGTCATATTAAGCTACTCATAAAAGTCGTATGATCGCTGAAAAATATGTTCAGCGATCCTGGCGATTATATGGAAACCAAACTTCATGAACAGCGATCGCAGCGATCACGATCGCTAGGATAGAACCAGGTTCTACTTCAGCGGTCGTATCGATCGAGATTCATCAAAAAAATTTAATGCAAACCACTTTCAGCGATCCCAGCGATCGAAAGTTAAATTTTAACTCAGTGCTTACGATTTTTCCGGCGCGAATTTGGCGCTAGTCTAACAGTCTCGTGCTTCTCAAAATAATTATTCTAGCATTCGATCAACATTTTTTCGGACGTTAAATGAGAATGATGATGACGATAATGATTATGATACCAACCTCTACCAAACCTCTGGTACCCAAGGTAATAATTTTATTGTTATGAGAATTGTACTAATTAGTTTAATAAGACTGATAAAACTTTGGGTGGAAATGTTTCAGATGTCGATATGTGTGACTGAGCAAATGACAACAACAAATAATATTTTCCACGATTTTTTCCTTGTTTGACAGAATGGTTTCAACGACAAATCCTAAGTAATTGATTTTTACTAATTAAAAAGAATTATTCACCTCAGGTTCAGTAAGTTTCTGGGTGATGAATATTTTCCTCAACTTTGTTTCAGGAAATATTCACCGGATACTGTATTCACTTTACCTTTGACAAATAATGATTGTCAATAATATCTGCATCAAAGACTTACAGAAACTGGGAAAACGAAACAATCTAGTTTTCTAGTTTCCTTGCCGTGGCAAAGACAATTATTGGTAACAAATAATTATGATCATTAGCTCAGGGCTTTCAGAATGTTTTGTAGTAAACGATTACTCTTAAAAAGTAGGCGGCTGTGAACAGAGATGAACCAGATGTGACACCCATCATCTCATGAACATTTTAAGGGATTATGTTAAGCAAAACAAATGCAACTCCAAAACAAAGTACTCTTACTTTTAATTAAAGCTCAATCTGAGCAATATGGAAAGAAAATAATTGATTCCAAGGATTTAGAAGAATTAATTTTATTGCAAACATTGAGGTGAATGTGGCATCATTTGACAAAATCGCCAAATTGTTAGACTTTTTATAACTCACATCAAAAGTAGCCGGTGATGAAACGTGAAGTAGCCAGCGGAGCTCCGGCGGTCGCCGCCTTGTTCTGAAAGCTCTGATTGTTAGGGCTAATCTATTCAGGTGGTTATTATAAAATTATAGAAAATTGATACCAGGATAAAATGGAGGAAAATCAACACAAACTACTAAGTTAGTGTCAGTAACTGAGCATTTTTATCCAATTTGGAATTGAACCCGAACCTCCTGCATGGGTGACTGGCATTTTACCAACTAGGGTAACCAGACGGCATGTAACTCATATTAGAGTAAAACATATATCCTTAACTGCTGTTTTTGCTGTTGTCGGGCTTGTGTGTGGCCAGTTGCACCTGGGAGTGTTTATCACCCTTCATGTGGTGTTTTGTGCAAGTTTAAGCAGAGTCTGGTAAGTTATTATAAAATCATGTAAATCATTGTCTGTAATTTCCCTCTCAAGATCAAGTTATTCTCTGCCTTCAGCTCGTACAAGTTATGGAAAATTCAATATCCATTTCCAAGGGGCCATGATCTGGAATAACATCAATGAATCCTTCAAATCTTCAAATACATAGTTGCTGTCTAGCTCGATTAGCTTAGTACTAGTTTATAGTTAGGCAACATCATGCTTTTATTGTGTATTTTTGTAATTATTTATTATATATGTTCATCATGCAGCATGAATAAATGCTCTTTTTACTTTGACTTTGACCTCTCATGTGTCCAGTTAAAGAAAATTTGGATATTTGCAATGCTTGTTTTGGTTTTATCAATAATCAGGAGTTGATAAAACCCTAATGATGGCCCTAACCGATCTTTAGCTTTTAAGTTATTTGTTAGGGCCATTACCTTTATTTTAATTTTATTGTCTTTATTGTCTTTTTATTTTTGTCTTATGTTGATTTTCTATATGGTACTACCTACTATGATAATTATTAATTAATAATTAATTAATAGTATGAAGGCTCATCTGTACTGGTGGGATGAATATATTTAAAATGTAAAAATTAATTTGATTTTATATTTATAATTAATCCTTGTTTTAAACCTTTAGTAAACACAAATACATACTGTATTAAGGCAGTATGTATTTGTGAAACTGACAAAAACTGAAAAAAAAAACATTGAAATTGCTTTCTGTTATATGTACAAACATATAAGTTTTCGAAAATGGGCACCAACCATAATTGTGCTTAGCCACTCATACTGGTTATTGTTTAATTGTTACAAGGGTTCTTCTGAAAGATTTCTGGAATCAAGTATGTGACTGCTATAATGTTCTGCTGTCCTGGAGGAGTTTGCTTCCAAGTGAAAAGGCTGTGAGTATAATTGTATAAGATTAGGGTTGAATGGTCTGTCAAATAAACAGTTATGAAACATTTTCAATTGGTCTCCATACAGCATTTAGAACTGAAGATATCAGTTTCCTGAACAAATCATAAATGCTGGTTATCAAAACCATTATTGAGTCATTCTGACTTGTTATTTGTATGGTACTGTACATCACAGATTGAAACAGTATTTAACACCATTCCATATTGCCGGCTTGAAATTGGCAGAGATATGCAGAAAAGAACAGGAGTCTTTACAAAAATGCTTTAAGAAAAAAATAGATAAAAATAAAATGTGCTTTGAATTCTATACTTTCAGAATATCTCCACCAACTTTAAATCATATTGACAACCCTGCTGTATGATGTCAGGTGGAAACCCTTTTATTACAACTTAACTTAATCATAGTCCACAATTTGTGTCTGCAACTGGGTTATTTGCCAATGAACTAATCTACATAATTGTTGCAAAGCACTCCATGACAGAAAAAATGAAATATCTTTTGGTCATTTTAACTCTACACTTTTTGTTTTTTGTTATCAAAGTTACTTTTATGATAAATTTTAAACATTTAACTGTGATCATTTTGATTTTGGTCAAATCTTGCTTTTTCTACTTACAGTAGTTTGAAATTAGCGTAGTTTTCTCCATCTTAGTTCATGGAAATTTTCTTTTAGCAAGTACAGTGCTGGTAATGTTTTTGAAGTTTCATTGTAATATCTTGGCTGTGAAGCAATTTAGCTATTGTACTAATAAAGTGAGAGATTCTTCTGTACAATAAAGATATTTTTTCGAAAAGCCTAAAATTGTCTGATAAATAAGTTGAACCAAAAAAGAACAAGAATTATTTGCTGTGTAAAATGTGAATAAATGTTGTACAACTTTAGTTTTCTTTTTATATTCAACATTTTTAATATGATCTTAAGTTAGATTAATGTTCTAATCATTTACATATGAACTAGGGCTATGATCAAGAATCATTTCCTGAAAATCTTCAGAAATGGGCTGCCGCCGACACTGATGAAGAAGTGGAAATCATGCAGCTGTCACAAAATTCAATTGTGTAAGTGTTGTGTGTTGTATGTGCTGTACACAAGCATTGTATACAGAATAACCGAACACGTGTGCTTTTATTGGTAATGCCCTGTTACTGTAGCCACCCTCTCTAGTAAGTAAACCCTCTGTCTAGAGGTTTAAGTTTTTAATAAGCCCAACTATTTAATAAGTCTCCTTCTCTATTTTCAAGATGCCTGGTTGAGCGATCCTCATTTTGCTCAATGGATTGAGCATTGTAATTTAAGAGGACAACTGAGACCCCATTTACGCTAGCACAAGTTATCTCGGAGTACTCCCGGGTCGTTCCCAGAAAGCATTTACTCTGGCATTTTTGCGAGATCACTCGAAGTGTCCTAGATTACGTTTACACTTGCATCACTTGAAACCCTAAGATAACTTGTTGACATTGAGATGAAAAGGTACATTTTGAACAAGATGACTAGCAAATACAATCGGTAGTGCCTTTTTCTGGAAATTCTGTTAAGCCCAAAAAAAGAGTTTCGTTTGAAAGATATTGAAATTGTTAATAGAAGTTATTTGCCAACACAAACAAGCGATTTTTGTCTACAAGATGAGCGCAGCAAGTGAATGAAATAGTTAATCTTAACATGAGATTTTAGCTCACCCTGTTGTCGGATTTTTTTTTATTCCTAAAACTGCATGATCGAAATAAGTTGGTAAAAATTACATTATTTTAAAATACAAAAGTTTTTAAGCTCACAAGTTTTGCTCTATTTCTTACTTGTCGTCCATTTCATTCACTGGCGATCTTTAAATTTAATCGTTCTTCTAGTGTTCAGGAGCAAATGCTTCTTATTTGTAACAAGAAACAAGTTAAATTGTTTTTGTCTATAAAAATGTTAAGTTTTGTTATTTTTCATCTTTTCAAACTTATTAATAAAAGTAACAGATTGCAGCTCAACAACTGCATGTGGCGTACGTCTGCACTTTCCCGCCTTTTCTTGGCAGTGGCTAATAATATTAACGGCAGGAAGCGCTCACCGTGTCAGTTAATTGCAAAAAAAGTATAACTGTCAATAATTGTCATTGATAAAAAGTTCTATTTTATTCAAAGTCAATTCCATTGACTAAATTTCTGCAGAAACAGTTTTCTCAAAAATGTTCGAAATTACAACTTTCTTCAGTTACCATGACAATTGGAGTATTCCGAGGTGAGTCGCTGTTTACACTTCAAGTTGAGTGGCCTCGGAGTACTCTAATTGGGTCATTCCCGGGAGTACTCGTGGATAACTCGACCGTTTACGTACGTATTTTGGGTAACTCGAGTGACCGGGAGTACTTCGAGATATCTCGAGTGTCGCTAGAGTAAACGGGGTCTTAGTCGTGGAAAACACATAAAAGTCATGGAAAGTCATGAATTTCAAAAATTCAAAAGAGTACAAACCCTGTAAACCTAGCAGATGTCGAATGTTTTTTTTTATAAGATGCTTTTCCAGGTTTAGCATCTAGTGTGCAATGTATAACCGGAGCTTTTCCTTTTTAGGAATAAGGTTACAAAAAGGCCAAAATCCTCCTTAAATGCAAGTATTTTAGATAGACTGTTCCTACCAACAACTCCAGAGAGTGGCCGCACGATGGAGAAGACAAAGCATGGTGAGATTTATCTTTAGTTTCGCTATTTTACAATGTTGTACATAAGATTTTTAAAATAAAATGAATGGCTGGAAGACTACGTTGGCCTCTTTTCAGCTGGCTTTTTATTATTGTTCCCTACACTGTACTGACGAGTCCCAAAAAGGACGAAACAGCTGTCTACGGTTGAAGTTGCTGGCTTAGTCCGAGCTCTTACTCATA
>JAOBBB020248929.1:0-20093 GCA_025331005.2 Zoanthus gigantus | reverse complement strand
GTTATGCACGACCCCACAAGCTATCTGCTTTAAACTGTTATCGTGTCGAAATAAAGGTAATCTATCTATCTATCTATTGTTTTTTTTTTCTTTTTACGTGTGGACGGAGGCATTAACTAATTAAGTTTACCGAAACTGATAACAAAGGAAACGTCATGAAAACATTGCTTTTCACTCTGAACTCCAAACATTAGTTTTTTCAAGTTGCCTGTGGGAATCCTGGTCTTAGGCTTCTAATACTTTCTTTTTGCCAGGATGGAGGCTTGTTAGAGAGAGAGGATCTAATAAGATTATTCAAAATTTTCAGCTCTATACGAGGGGTTTATTAGAAACGGGCTTATTAGATAAGGTTCTTCTTGGAGGGGGCTTATTAGTTAGGAAGCTTATTTGAGAGGGAGCTTACTAGAGAAGAGGTTTACTGGAGAGGGGGCTCACTAGAAAATGAGCTTACAGTAGAAGGGGCTTACTGGAGAGGGAGCTTACTAAAGAGGGGCTTACTGGAGAGGGAACTTAATAGAGAGGGGGCTTACTGAAGAGAGAGCTTAGTGGAGAGAAAGCTTAGTTGAGAGAAAGCTTACTTAAAGAGGGAGCTTACTGGAGAGGAAGCTTACTGGAAAGGAAGCTTACTGGAGAGGTGTACACTAAAGAGGGAAGTTACTAGAGAGGGGCTCACTTGAGAGGGTGCTTACTAGAGAAGGGCTTACTGGAGAGGAAGTTTATTGGAGAGGGGTAAACTAGAGAGGAGGTTTACTAGAGAGGGATTACTAGAGAAGGGGCTTACTGGAGAAGGGGGGTTCTTGAAAATGAGAATTTCAGTTAGAGGTTTTACCAACGAAACTACTTTAAAAGATTGAGAAACACTTCATGTCATCAATTGAAAAGGTTGATATTTTATATTTCAGCTGGATACAGATGACAATCCCGCTCTGGCACCAATCTTTGACACTATTGCCAATATTGACATGACTATAAGTAAGTTGTAACGGCAACATCTTATTGGAATATGATATGTCTTTCCTTTGAATGAAGATTCATATCGCTGTCTCTGTAAGGCGTAAAAATAATTTTTTGTTACGCAAGATTAGGCCAAGTCTCCTAAACACTCTTTTAACTGACACAGCCCAAAGCACGAAACTCTTGCACCACTAATAGGAAGGATGATAACTTTAACTTTTGCCTTAGCTAAATAAGCCTTTGTTCTTTGAAGAAGTCCAAATAAGAAACATAGGATTTACGTTATGAATAAATGCGAAAATTACAATATAATTAACAACTATTCCCCAAACGGGAGGTGAATAATGTAGATATATACCAAGACACGAAGCGTCGAGGTACATATCTAGCGCTAGTCACCGACCCTGAGGGCGATAGTTGTTTTGGTATTTACCAAAATAATGGGATAAAAATGCACTTTATTTTCAAAGAAACAATACAATGTAAACCCTTTTTCTATTTTTAGCACGGTTGCTTTCTATCATTTTGACTTCAACGTCAGCCAAAAACTTAATAAAAATTATGACCTTTTTAAAAACAAACGTGTTTTTGCTGATGTTTTGCTATGTAGACTTCAGCGTTAAAATCAATTAATGGTCTTGGATATCGCGAGTTACGGGAGCCAATCAGAGCTCGCAAAATGGATATCGGTTTCTTTGGTAAATGCTAAATACTAAAATATATGATACAAACATTCTAGGAAAAACTGGGTTTCTCTCTCGGCCGCTAAATTGGACAAGCATACTGCCGGCGAATCTTGGGGAGTTCTACCGAAATAATGGATCACTGACCGTCCCAGGCTGCAACGAAAATATCATGTGGACTGTGTTCAAAAATCCAATTACAATATCTCAGAAACAGGTAAATCACAATGATTTGAGCTCTGTTGTATTGATCTGTTCTAACTTTACCTTTGTAGGTGTATTTAAGAATCATTTCTGCTGGAGAGCCAACTACATACAATCAGTGTATCTCACTGCACTGGAATTAGCTGGTAACACCAATTTTAGTGTCTTTCCACCAATTTTTGTTAGCTTATCAGTATGTATTTGCGACATCAACTATGGCATGAACCGAGTTCACATTTTCGGTCGTGTTCTACCTGGATCAACCGTTTCAACCTAAACCGGTTTTGGTTGGTTTGGTTGAAATTCCCAGTAGAACACGGCCTTAATGTTTCCCCAAATATAAGTTGCATATAAATTACATATATATTTGAAACATCAAACAACCAGTTTAGACCTTCTTTGTTTAATTCATGGCCCCAATTTAATATTGATGAATTTTATAGTTTTTTGACATAAAGTGATCATTATAGTTCAAGCAATGGTTTGAAGTAAATAAATACTGATTATAAGAATTAAAAAATCAAGAAATTGTTGTCACTGACTAAAAAATGTTTTTATATAAGGACGTTTCGGTTAAAATACTGATTACTGTCTTCCAATAATACTTAGAAAAAATTTTGAGCCCATGATAGGATGATGAGACCTATGCCACTAAATAAATTGCAGTATTAGAAACGTTACCTTTTTATTAGGGGGCAAAGACCGGGATTTTCGAGAATTCTATTGGCAAAATAGGTTGTAGCCCCTCCCCTCCCTGGAAAGTATTTATGCGTAACACTTCACAAAGCTAAGACGCACACAAAAGCATGTAACAGAAATAACCGCAATTAAAAGTTATTGTTCGGAAATCTTGCTAACAACGGTTTATGAACGGTGTGAATATTGTTGTGCTTGTACCAGATAAGTCATGAAAATGGGCCAGGATATACGAGGAATAGAAAGAGGACGATGTCCTTATGGTGAATGCGACAACTTTATAAGGTCAGATGGAGTAAACTTTTCGTTGTTAAGAATCTGTGTCCCTCCCTCGAGCTCCAGCTTCAAATTTTGCAAAATATTTTATGATGACCCCTCCTCCAAGGACTCGACCCTCCCACCTTATAAAAACGTACCTTTCCTAATGACTAATGCAGGAATGTTCTGTCCCTAGGAAAAATGATATTGCAGGACAAAGGCTTCATAATTCATGTTATCTGGGTCTTAATATTATGTTTTTTGTTTCAGCTAAGCATTCTTCGCAAGATAAAGAAGGATAGCACAGAACCGATTGGCAAGAATTTCCGGCCAACCCAGGCAACCAATGGTCGTATCATACTTGCCACTTTTGCTGCTCCTAAATATAACAGCACTGTACCCGCTAACGGTGTAGCTCGGATCTTTGATCCCTCAGCTTTGAACATAATTTTTTGCGCTTTTGTCAGTTTTGCACTAAAGAACTATTTTTCTAGTGGCTAAGGGTCATAGACAATCAACTCGATCAGCTGTTTGACCTTTATTTAGTACTGAATTTCGGGGGTGGAAGCAGAAGCGAAATAATGAATAATAGCAAAAATATTGATATGAATAATGAATAATGGCTTAATATTTAAGGTGAATAATGCATGAATAATCTCATTTTATTCATTCGGCTTTCACTCCCGATACTGAGAGTTCTTCAAACTTCAGTTTCATAATTTAAGGCTAGTGTGGATTGGGAGTATTTGAACAGGATGTTTTATCCTGTTTATAAAATGTGCTCAAGTTTAGTAGGGGAGGGTCTGGCTTTGCTTTCCTTTGCAGTAAACGAATAGTTTTTAAAACATGCTCGATAAGTTTCAATTTACACATTTTCTTTCTCTACAAAGATAATAACTGGATTTGGGCTTGATTTAATTTTTGTGGACAATAGTAAATAGACTGTTAGAACACTTTCTGTATAATACGTTAATATGACTTTGTTTCCAACTGTTGGTAACAAATTATTCAAATGCAATAACTGATTGAGAAAAAGGCATAATAAACAGGAACCGTTTTTCCGCTTTTAAAGTGTATGTAAATTACAATATGCAATTTTATCAACTCGGCGGTCAATGAGCACCACCAATCAGTGACGAAAGGAGGACGAAAGGTTCTTTCAACTGTGCACAAAGCATTGTCGAATCTCTTTTCACGATAGTAAAATTTAATCAGCGCTCAAAGTCCTTGAATATCTTGCTCTGCAGATCAATTATTTGGGATGCTTTTTGTTTAAAATATAAAACCCAAAGAATATATTTTTTAACCTTGCAACTTTTCGAAGATTCGATCCAGATTCCAGTCTCCCTTGGAAAACATTCTGGGATATCCTTTCTAGACAAGACTATTTTGTCACAATTTCACCCACGCGAAACTGTTTGAAAGAAGTTGGAATGTTTGCTAAACTATTTTAATCGACCAAAATCAAAACGGCCTTATATATAGTTCACGTGGCCTTAGTGCCCATCAGTTACTATACATGCGCTATCTAAAAGTGATAGTTATCATTCAAGCCACATCCCACAAGCATTATGCTTTCACTGTGATTTATCATCTTCTGTTGGAATCTGAGCCTACTTATTAACTAAACCACGCAGCTGAGGCCCAAAAAAGCTGAAACAGCTCTGGACGGCTGCTAGCATTCAGGTTCACTATTACTTAGTGCCCATTTTAGTGGCTTCAAATTAGCTATACAAGCACGCGTGTGCTATCTATAATTGATGAAATGTTTTTATGTTTCCGTAGCATCAGCTTGTGAAATGCTTGTGAATAATGATTTGAAATAGTTAAGTACATATATCTTACAATAGATAAATAAGGTCATACTGATCTTAGAAAGAAAAAAATGGTAAACAACAAAATAGCTACGATAATGACAAAAGATGACAAGAAAAACAATGACAGAGGTATAAATTCGCGTGGTATAATTCCTGATTTTGCGAAGGTTTCAAACATTTTAAAGAGGACTTTCTTCATCTTGAGGCTAACTCTGGTAGTTGCTGCATCTAATACTATAAAGCAATCAGACGAGCTTTCATCGCGGCATGATTTACTAGCTAAGATGTTTTTAGATGACCGTGCGGAGATTCTCCTGCATACGTTTACTTCAGAGTGGAAGATTACACATTACAACGGTAACAAGAGTTAGATTTTTGGCACTTTTTAGTCCTGTACATTTTTTGTGTACCCATGACGAGCAATTAGTGCAGAAGATGGAGTTGCTCCCAACACCATTCCTGTAAACACTGCACGAATGTTCCCTTGCATCTTTCGAGGTATGAAGGTTACTTCAATCAATCAAGATCTAAAACTACGACGAAATACTACAGTCCGAAACGTCAGTTTTTTAAAATTCTTTTTCACTACGGTGTAAAATTTAACTACTTGTAAAACTGTTTCTGTAGAAACACTGACGCAGCATTACATTTATGACAAGATCTAAAACTCTCAGTCAAAGGCACTGACATTTTGTTAAGGGGGAAAAGTTTATAGATTAGCTGGAAATGCATCTAAATTTTTTTGGGAAGTTATTTCGTCATTTCATTAAAAAACAATCTGTAAGCCAGGATTCAAAAGTTGAAAAAAGGTTCATTACTGCAACAACTAGCCTCTTGCCACCAAGTCTGTTGGTAGACCAATTTAGCTTCAGCGTTTTAAACTCTGTATTACTTTGCTATTTGATATATAGGCAGGTAGAACCTTTAGAACTGTTGTATCATTTCAAATCTGAAAAGTAGTTTGAAATCTGAAAAAACTCTTTTTAGGAAATTTGCTGCAGTTTTGGCAATTGAGAATGCAACACAATCTTCATTCAGTTAGTAGAATTTAATGTTCATTATCTTCTTTGCAATAAAGTTTTTCACAGAGAAAAAAAATCATCAGCTTATAAAAACGCATGATAAAGTTACACAGTTTATGTTTTAAACCTTGTGAGTTTTAAAATGATTGCTTTTTCCTAATGTTTAAAACTGAACATGGGAATTTGTTCCAGGGCTACATGCAATTGAAACTTCGTAATAAATGCAAAAGGAAATAAACCGTTGCAAAAGTGATGGCACATAACGAGTAACCTTCTTTAAGACTGAGTATCGTTGACTGTTCATTTCTCTGTGGAGGTATAGAGACCAGTTGTTCTTCTTCATCTCCAAGTTTTCCTTTTTCGTCCTTGATTTTGATTGGCACAGCACCGGATCTCGGGAGAAACGAGTAAGATTTCCTTTGCCGTTGCTGATTACTTTGCTGTTGTAGGATTCTCATCACTTCAAATCGTCGCTCGGTGGCCTTAAGTCTCTTAAGAGCCTTGCGTTGAAACTGCTCTAGGTCTTTAAGAAGTTCTTTGTAATCTTTTAGGTTCTTTCTTATTTTTTCTTCAAGGGATATTAAAGAAGATCCCATCTTCGTTGTTTTTATTTCTCCAGAAGTATAGTTGTTACTAGTGACGTCACATTAGTTAGCCATTGCGCGCGGGAGCAGTTGTTAAAAGACCCAACAATGTTGCTTCGGTAAAGAATGGACTATGCATGATAATCAATATACTTAAAATTTCTCAGTTTTTGATAACGATTGGCTAAAGTGTACAAGAAATAAACAGTTGATCCTTCTGTAAAAGAAACAATTTAATGAATAAAAAAAGTTCTGGTATTTAGCCGTTGTTTTTCATGGAAAGTTAACTAAAGAAAACAGTTTTGCTAGATGAACTGATGGCTTACAAATGAACGGATATGATGGACTGAATATTAATGGCTGAATGTAGCTGAAACAGCTCTATTATAATTTATATTATATTAAGCAATAAATAAAAAAACCCAATCGGATCCACCTTTAAATATTTTTGATGAACCCATCGTTATTATTGGCATGCTCCCAAAAGCTTAACTAAAAATAAGTTTCGTAAGTTTTTTTATGAATAAATTACTGTTTTACAAATTAGAGAGACTAATAAATACAAGAAACTTTTCGAAACATACTTAAAGCAATTTTAATGAGTTTTAAACATTAGATTATTATTGGCTCAATATTCCTTTGAAGAGGTTCATATTTTCAACTGACTTATTTCCCAAGTTGGGCGGGCATGGTTGGCGCAGTTGGTTACATCTCTGCTTTTCAATCACAAGTCCCCAGTTCGATCCCAGGCTCTGCCGAGATTTGAATATTTGTGTGACCTTTTCCGCCTAAACTAACTCAGCTTTCCATCCTTCCGGGGGAGGGAAATGAGTACCAGCGTCTGCTGGGAGCTAACTTGCGATGGATTAGTGTCTCGTCCAGGGGGGAGTCAGACTCTGATCCGCTTAACACTAAAGAAACCGGAGCTAAGCGCCGGGGCCATTGGCCACATGGCTTGTAAAGGATTTAGCTATTGTAAACAATAAATGATTATTTGTTCAAAATACCTCCTAAGAAGCTCATATTTCCACCTGACGTAGTTTTCAAGTTGCTTTATCATGTTTTTTCTCTGTAAACTGAGCAAAACCAGTGGTCGTGTTTTGCCTGACTCGGCTCCAGTTCGTCACCGGGTAAAAACTGACCGTTATTCGTACTTGAAAATGCTCATGCGCTTATTGACTTTAAAGTTTACCGACTAAAGTCGAAGTAACCACGGGTTGTGTTGCAATACGATTCGATGCCACGTACATAAGCGCTCAAAGTACATTGCATAGAAGACCTACTTTAATTGGTTGTAAAGTTTAATAAATGAATTGTTTGGGCTTCCTGTGTATATAACTCACTCTTAGAACCTTACACTCTTACACAACTCGATGACATTATGGCTTGGCTCGACTAGTCGAGGCAAGAGCCATAAAAACGCCCTTTCAACAGTTATCAGTCAACTTTACATGTCCATGACCAATACAGTACAATACAATACAACTTTAGTGAGACTGCTTTAAAAAGGCTTTTCAGTCACAATACTATCTATATATCTACCTATCTAATGTGATAAAATAAAATAAAAACTAAAATAGATGCAAAATTAATAAAATTTTAGACTAATTAATAATTTGATCACTCTCTGCTAAAAAGTTCCTTAAAGAGACCACTCTAATATATTAATATCTTTACAACTTTGAAGGTCTTTTCCCAGCTTACTTCATTCGCTAACAACCCGATAACAAAAAGCTAATTGCCCCGTTGATAGCCTACAATGCGGAATGTTATGTCTTGCTAGAATAGCAAATATTATCTAAACCTTGCTTCATTATAAACTATCCAAATGAGATATCATACATTGTTATGGGATATCTGAACCGTTTAACAAAAAAGTTGTTTCAGATATCCAGTAGCAATAGGATAATTTAGTCATTAAGCGTACAACGCATTATTAGTGGATTCAGGTCGAGAGAAAAGTCAACCTTTGAAAAGTCCATTATTACCGAAACAATATTTAATAAACTAAGGAAAGTAATCTGGTGATAAGTAAGTTGAATCTAACATAAAATAGGTAAAATTTCAAGACATAGTATTAAACCCCCTCCTTAACATATCTTTGAATAGTTTGTTTTAAAAACAATAAAAAACGATATCCCTCCGTCTCCCTTAAAAATGCTCGCTGTGCCCCTGTATGATAAGTAAGTTATTGTTTTAATAACAAATTTAATAAAAACAGCTTTCTTTTAGGTTAAAGAATAAATTGTCTTTGCGATACACTATAATCCTGAGCGAGTTTCTCTAGAACATTTCATTTGGCTATAAAAGTATATGACATTAATAGCAAGGAGAACTCGTAAGATTTTATTGTTATTGTCGTTTAAAAAATAAGAATTCGTTTTTTTTTTCCGGACTCATCTTCTTGCTAGTACATAAGGTCGGCCTTCTTGAAATTGATAGTCAAGGTAAACCTTTCTGACTCTTGAGGTTATCAGCTGAATCTCTGCCATTAAAAGTGCAACGAGAGTGCAGTCGTGCGCTAAACAGCAACTCACGGATCAGAAATTTCACGGTCTTTGTACGGACTTGAAACCGCCTTATAGGTTAAATAAGCTCCCAACTGCCCGAACGTTTATATGTACAACACCCTTTCTGGGTTGTGGGATGCATCTAAGAGCACAACAAAGACACAATAGAGAACAGGGTCAGGGTCGGGGCAACGTCACAGCCTCAATTTGTTTCGTTTGTAACAGAAAATGAATCAAGTGAGTCACCGTTCTTCTATACTCAGGCCAACATTCCCTCGTAAAAGGGCCAGACTACTGAGATGAACATTTTTAGGCGACCAAGTTTCTGTAGAAATGTCCAAAGGCTGTTGCGATCAGTGGTGTTAAATGGTTTAGTTAGGTCAATGAAGACCAAGAAGAAGTCCACGTTCAGTTCTCTGCACTTCTCTTGCAGTTCTTCTTACAGACCAAAAGCCACATTGCGATTCAGGATAGACGGACATCACGACTCTAGCATTCTGTTTAGGAGAGCACGTGCAAGCATCTTGATTAACCTTGAGTTATTTAGTTAATGCATTTTTTCAAAAAAAAAACTTGTGGTCTTGAAAAAATTTTGTATCTATATCGGCAAAAAGCCAAAAAAGTGCGTATTTATTTCTGGAGGTTAAAAACATCGTTTTGTCATTTTTAGAACTTTCATAATGTCAATAAAGAGAGTGTTCAATGGTAAGTTCTTTGACTCCATGACCATATAGTGATATAATACTTTCTTCTTTGGGACAATTTTATCACTTTGTCTAGTGTGCTCAAAAGTCCTCATAGTTATCTATTAAGGGCTCCGGAAATGTTTTGCACAGCCATTGCTGCTTTTGATTCAACTGAGGAAAGTTGTTAATGTTCTCGAATACTTTTTCACTGATTAAAAGCTTGAGACATTCTGCTAAAGTTCATCTTCTTTTCCATTCCTCTCTCTTCTTCCTAGTTTTCTGGAAACGTTGTTTATTTGCTGGAAAGCACTCGATGCACTAACTGGAACGCGCATGTTCAGTTGCAATCTACGCATGCGCTTTTGCCTCTCCTCGATGACGCTGCTGACCGAGCACAAGACACTGGACACAACACACAACCCGAGAACAATCAGCACAACAGTAAAGCTAATCGCAACCGTCTTCCCATCGTCCTTGTGCTCAAACTCGCCATTGTTCATAACGTAATCCCCGAAGCCAATTGTTGACAAACTAATGAAGGTGAAATAAGCCCCTTCGACAAAGGTCCACCCCTCTGTGTGTGACGTCAGCAGGGCACCAAAAACAATCATGAGAATCATCAAGACAAATGTTGCTATCGTGCTTTTTAGCTCTGCTGAGACTGTCATTTCACGCTGCAATAACTTCGCTTCCACAAATTTGATAAACTTGCGAATAGCCAAGCTAATATGGCCGCCAACTGCCATCAACATTATTCCAGATACTGGAATCGATAACAAGCTGTAGAATATGCAAAACAGTTGTCCTTGCCAGGATTTCGGAGTCATGTTGCCATAGCCTGCATGAAATGAATAAATAATAAAACATAATGTTATAGCACATGTTTGCCAGTACAATTTATACGCTGCCTTTGAAATAGACACTAACTCATTATATCTTTTATTAATAGTTACGAGTTCATGATGAGCGTGCTGAGTGACAAACAGTTGCAGGTGGATGTGGTTTGGTCCCGGAAGGTATATAATCCCATATATTGACTATACGGGTATGTGCCGTATATATAACAACCCGTATATATACCCTGTTCAGGATATGGTTTTCAGACCATCCAGTCTAGAACAGGGTGTATAATAACTTACAGAAATTTTTGTCTAGTACAGGGTATAAAATTTTGCAATATCTACAAACGGTTTAGTACAGGGTGCAACAATTCTTCCCGGATGAAAATTGGATTAAAGGGGGATGCAGTACATAAAGTACATAAAGCCTGCTACAAACGTGACCTTAGTGCCTGAAGTAAAGCAAAGAATTGCAGTTTTGTTTATCTTAAAAGAAATAAACGAGTAAACTAAAATTTCAGTATTGTTTAGTGAGAGACAGTGTTTAACAAATTTCTGGCTTATTTATGTAAAGTAAAAGAAAGCTTTTTTTATTAGCATATTTATGTAAAGTAAAAAAACGTTTTTAGCTTATTTATGTAAAGTGAAAGAAAGCTTTTTTAGCATATTTATGTAAAGTAAAAAAACGTTTTTAGCTTATTTATGTAAAGTGAAAGAAAGCTTTATTAGCCTATTTATGTAAAGTGAAAAAAAAAACGTTTTTAGCTTATTTATGGAACGTGAAAGAAAGCTTTTTTTAGCATATAATTTATGTAAGTGAAAGAAGCGGACGTCGTGAGTTTTCACAGTTACTACTTCGGTCTTGTCTCTGTTTAGCTACATTATATTAGAGCAGAGTATTACAGCATCCATATATCTTTCTTGCACAGGCCTGGATCCTGGAGACGGAAGCAGCAATTAATATCTTTTTCAGAAGTGGATTTGAATGAGTATAAAGTTGGCAATTATCGGCACAGAGACCTTGAATTCGGATGAAGTTTCCGATATGGAGCTGTATAAAAGAGCATTGGCCCAAGAACGGAACTTCACAGCATAGATTTTGATGTGCTGAATTTACACCGTTAGTTTGGACAAATTGTATTATTCCTTTAAGACGGTTAAAAATATAATAATATAACAGTTTTAAAATCACTTTTTGGAAAAAACTCATTTTGTTGACTCGTCTTATGATGACATTGTGATTGTGTTTATGTTAATTGACATTTGCTTTTGAGAAAAACTATTTATTCGACTCATAATCTGCGATTTACATTGTTTAAAAAACAAAATGAAATTGAGAAACAAGTTCCCATCATTGATTTGTAACTCAAAAATAAATACATTTTTACAAGAGGCTGATTTGGTCTTTTCCTCATTACAACCCGAATGACAATTCGAATAAAGCTGTTTCCATCTTTGACTAAAATGCACAAAAAAAAAAAAAAAAAAATTGCGACGACTCAGTGTGAATTTGTTGGAAGAATGTTTGAGAGTAATTTATCCTGGTAATTATCTTTTAACAATGTCTGTCATTACTATTATTATAATAAAAAGTTTTTCAATTTTATGAAACAGCTGACAAAAATTATTTTATCACATATTAAAAACCCTGCATGGGTTTTGCAATAACAATTCAAGAAGACCGAAAATTTATTCATTAATTAAATTTTATCGAAGCTTCAGAGTGACCCGTCTCACAGCAAACGGAGAGATAAGTACTCATCTGCTAAGATAGAATTAAAAAACCCTTTTTCTACACCATGTTTGTCAAAGTTTAAAACAGTAACTTTTCTTTTAACCAGCCATGTTGTATTTGGTTGAGTAAAAGTTAAAAGGTGCATGCATTGTTATGGTAATTCTAAGGAGAAAATTCTTGTTTTGAATATATCAACATGTTTGTGTATAAAACTTAATTTAGTTTAAAATGAACCGCCAAAACCAAGCTTTAGTAAAGCTTGTTTTAGATGAGGTACAACTACAGTTTTTAAAAATTGTTAACGACTGAAAGGAATTTCTCGTAGCCTAGCTGTAAAACTAAAACACAACCTCAGCTTAACTCTAACGTTCCTAATTTAGGATCTCCGTAACTTAACACCTGACAAAGAAATTATCGGATTTGCTCTGTCCTTCTAAATCAGTAATTTTAAAAATATTTACACGCATACAAAATAAAATCAGATTTTCATGACCTTACCTATGGTAGTCATAATTGTAAAGGTGAGGAAGACTGCTCTGCTAAAGGTCCATTTCACTTCGTCTTGTTGGAAATTGTTTTTTGTGATAAGGGTCTTCAACCTTTCAAAGTCTTTACGAGAAATATTATACTTTGATGTAAGATTTTTTATCTCCACTACATTTGGTAATATATGAGTAGCAGAATTTTTACCTGCTTCTGTTGTTTCTATCGCAACAAAAATGATGGCACCAATAAACAAGACACAAATAAAAACAGCAATTTTTATAAGTAACGACTTTGGCTCAAACTTCTCTCCTTCACCCTCTTCGTCGGCCATTTCAAGCACGCTCTAGAATTTTTCCTGTCAGCTTTTTCTATAAAGAAGTTGAACCTGACTATTTTAGTTCCGGAACAACGATACTGGAAAAGTAATCCATGGTTTTTGGTCACAATATAAAATCTTTTCCTGTCGTTTGAGAAGAGATCCCTTTTTACATCATATGCTTGACATTTTTCAGCAGTTAATAACAGACAAATATTTGCTCAGCAATATTCAGATTGCGGTTCCGTAAATCACGGTAAAAGCTAGGTTTGCTTAGCCAGCTTTCAAATTGTGGGCTTGGAATACAAAGTTTTTAATGAGCATTGTTTTCAATTTAATGCTCGATCCACATGCAGGTGGCACGAAATGTCATTCTAAAAGTGTTGTCAGCGGGAAAACATCGTTAATAATTTAAAATATGTCTGTTTGCGAGATGGTAGCTGCCTTGTTTAAAATAGCTTTTCAATTAGGAGCAGATAACAGTTGATGTTTCAGTATTTAGACGGACACGAAACTGGAGCCCCGAAATGAAATACAAAACTATGTGGTTCCCCGCTTATACGTATTCTAATTGCAATCATGGTTTTCTTTGTTCCTGCCATTATCTAGATAACCCTAATTTGGTTTTGCAATTATAAACTTGTTCTTGCAGAAAATGTCTTACTTTGATTGGTAAAAAAGAATATGCGCAAAGGACTTTGCCATGAATTTAAAATAAAGTTAAAGAAATGTTTATATCTTACAAAAAGAGTAGTGAATGCTTGATTTTTTTTTTTTTTTTTTGTAAAAAACAGACGGCAACAACAAATTAGTAAGTGGAGTCTTCGAAACAATCTTCCTATCTCTAAAAAATTGTGGGCATTGTATCACAACTTCTCGTCAAATTGGTTTTGAAAACTTTTTTATAACAAAGTTTTTTTTTGACCTATATATGCTATAACAAAATGAATTTTATTCATCTTTTGTTTCTTTTTCAAAGCAAGAAAGATCTTTCTGTAACGCAAATAGTTATTAAGAATTTTCAAGTCTTGTCCTTTTTTAATAATCTAAAGATTTCAGTACTTAAGTCTTATCTCTTGAATTTTCACATATGGCTTTCTTGAATTCGAATGTAAGCAAATTGCAGAAAGTTAGAACTTTCTCACGAAAAGCTAACTTTGACCGAAGTATGGAAACTAATCCAATTAAATTTAAAAAAAGATAATTTTTCTTGAAGGAATTAATTGCATGGCTTGATAGTGTGCTGCGACCAATAGCTTACTAATAATTTGTTTTGCCTCTGGCGTCGTCTCTGCAAATAACTCCAAAACTAGTTGGAAGCACCACACGCAAATAAATCTTGTTCTCTCAACAAGGCAGAAACAGCTGAAATTTATTTTTCCTTTATCAACACAATCTGTCCGTACGTCCCATCGCATTCAATGCCATACCCCATAGAAATCGATATTTGTCTCTCATTCAGCGGAACACTTGTTTCCGCCGTTCTATTATTTAAAAAAAAAACAACTCTCAATAATAAACCCCGGTGTCGCGTGACTGACGGCTCTTGTCAAAAATATTGACCAATGGAAATTTTGCGTCTTTTTCTGGTCATGCATCCTCAATGTTCTGAGCACAACAATGTATTATATATTGACATACATGACGTACGACTGAGAAAGAATTCTTCAATTACGAAGATGGCGGCTTCAGCCAGCCATGGAGAGAGGTAAGCAGAATAGACATAATTATGTTTTATCATTTTCGGTTTGAATTATGGTATCTCTTTTCTGTTTTTGCATTAGTTATTGTATCCAAGAAGAAATTGAGCTTCTACAAGCAATTTTTATTCATGAACTTACGGTAAAAGAATCAGCCGAAAGGTTAGCAATTTTTGATTTGTTGTAGACATGAGTCAATATATGGCTTAAGATAGTCTTGAAATTTAACCAATTATTTTCACTGCGTATCGCGAAGTCAGGGAATTATTTTCTAACGTGGTCGCATGGCAGGGTATTCTGGAATTACGGTCATTTCGCCCCATGGTCATTTCGCCCCCAGTCATTTCGCCCCCGCCAAAAGTCACTTCGCTCCATAATCGAAGTCACTTCGCCCCACACAAAAGTTACTTCGCTCCATACAGAAGCTACTTCGCTCCATGTTATAATTTAAGTGTATATATGCTTACAAGATTGGCTCTACTTGCCTGGCCGATGTTGTAGTTGATGACAAATTTCACTCGCCCTAATCCCTCTCCATTGTCGTTCATCAATGGCCGATAGATTCAGAGACTGTAACTCGGATGTGGAGTACTTAAAAAGCGACCGAGATCTTGGCGCAGTTACATAAAGTGCGATTGAATCTAAATATCCTTGTTTTATTACGCGCGTTGTTTAGAATTCACTTGTCCCACTTACAAAGAAGTCAATAAAACTCCGTTGATCGATCGATCCAGGGACATTCTCAGTTCAAGATGATGCATAATTATTGATAAAAAAATCTTTGGCGACGCGTGTAAACATAACAGCAGTGACAAAAATAGTTCAAGATTTAGCATTAGTCTTCGACGAATCACTACTTGCGTTAAAGAATATTTCCCCGTTTCAAGCGATTTCTCAGGACCATTACATCCGAACATTATGATTTATTGACGATTTATTTAGTGAACACAATTTCACAAGTCTTGCAACTTTCACTGAGCTTCGAAAACATGAAGTGTTAAAAATACTTATTGCGCGCTCAAAGTAATAAAACAATTACACATTATCAGATAACACCGATAACTTATATTGTAATTTGCTTCAAATTTCAAAGGAATAAAACCTTTTTTTAACCAAAATTTGAAAAATATTTTATAAAAGTCACGCATTAGTATTTTTTAAAATTAAGTTTGAGACTACTGTCGCCGCTTTCCTTTGTAAGATATCCGAGAGAGAAGCCTAAACCGTTACGACAGTAAATTAATTTTACCTAACACTCATTATTTGCTGCATGGCTACATCCCTGTCTTTTGGGCGAGTAAAATCTCAGTCGGGCGAATGATTCCATATGCTACTTGCCGGACAGGAGAGCAGTTAAAAAATTTTTTTTTCGAAGCTCAGCCCTGAATGGGCTCCACATTTTCTTTGCATTCATAAGACTCGTTAATGCGGACGTCTGGGGAAACAGGTTTCTGTGTTTGTCTAAAACTATAAATAACTTTAGCGGAATTGACGATATTGAAGGCTAGCTATTCAAGTTTATACCAGAAAAGTTTCGACCCTGGAATCTAAATACTTTTTCGTTGAGAAAAACAACCGTAGTGCGATGTAAGAGAGATTTTTTAAGCACAAATCTCATTATTCGTCACGTAAACAACTCGCCAATCGCCAAGTCACGGACCGATTCATATATTTTTTGCTATTTCTGTTTACAGCAAAATTTGGAGAGCATTGTTCAAAATAGTTTAGTTAAAATTCTTCCTTATTAGAAAGCAAAGTTTTTAGCTTTGGCAGAAATCGAGCAAAACAAAAATTTGCGGTCTTATTTGCATCAAAACTTTGATTTTCCAGTGGATGACTCTAAAACAAAAGGTGACAAATATTACGCACGTTGTTTAGCATTCACTTGTAACAGTTACATAGCAACAAAGTCTGTTGATTTATCGAAAACCATCCTAATAAATCTTTAATAAAACCTTTTTTATTCAGTCTAAGTGTATTTTATTTATTGCTCACTCTTGGATTAGTGAACGCTCAACGTAACGCTTATAAACTGCTTTTAGTTTTCCAGTATAGCTAGAAAAACTATTGTTTCTTTTCCCACCTACTACCCAAGCAATGTGCGAACTTTAATGCAGGTGAGACTTAGTAATTTGTAATTTGTTCCAATCAACCAATCCAAACGTGTCTATTTGAAATTTTCGATCCTCGGCTACTGTATAAAAGGTGGGTAACTCTTACTCGGGTATCATATCAGCATTGAGCTACAATCGCTACGTTATCAAAATCAAAAGTCAAATTTTTCGTCGTCGTTAACATGTCTGCGGAGTGTATTGCTTGTCAGAATCCAGTGCGAGCACGTCAGCAAGCCCTCCAATGTGATGGTTGTTTTCGTTGGCAACATCGTACTTGTGGAATGGGAATCTCCCAGTGTGATTACCGTTTTGCTGTGCAAACTGGTGCTTCCATCGATTGGCGCTGTGTTACCTGTCTGCCCATGTCGCTGTCTGAGATTACGCCTCTCGCTGAGAGTACGCCTGTTGACTTCGCCGAGTCTATGTCCAACATTTACGAGCCACTTGCCAAATCATGTTGGAAGTACGTCTGTGAATATCACGCCTGTTGACTTCGCCGAGTCTATGTCCACCATCTACGAGCCACTTGCCGATCCTGCTACTGATAAATCTTCTATCCTTGAGCCATTACCAGCACCCGTAGAGAACGACTCTTCCTTTGCTGTCACCTTCCAAATCCTGGAAGAATGCACTTCGAAAGGCAAGCCGAAGCTGATACACAGCAGGGGCTACTGCTATAATATCAAACGCTGCAGAGCCAATGCCACTGACTGGCAATGTACAGTCAGGCCTAAGGTCAACCCATGTAGAGCAGCAGTGATCGAACGCAGCGACGGTAGTTTTCAGTTGTCAGCCAACGCCCACAACCACCAAGCAGACCCTGGAGCATCAGTATCTGCCACAATAACAGCAACAGTTAAGACCAAAGCTGCAGCAGATATCTTCAGACCAGCCTCTGCCATCGTCGAGAAAGTTCTGTTGGACCAAATGACTGATGGACCCTGCTCAAGTTTACCCAGGCCAGAGTATATCGCCCGAGCTGCCAACAGAAAGCGCCAGCAGCTACGACCAAAAGACCCGCTTGATCTAAATTTCAAGTTAGAGGACGCCCACATCCCTGACGGTTTCTTCCGCTCCGATGTTAAAGTGCGTGGTCGTCATCTGATATTCGTCACTGATCAGCAGCTCCAGTTCCTGTCCCGAGCAAAGAGCTGGTACATCGACGGTACCTTCAAGTTGTGCAGACAACCATTCACCCAGCTCCTGACCATCAACGCGTTTGTGAAATACGAAGATCACGCCAAACAAGTTCCGCTGTTATTCGTCCTTATGTCGGGGAGAAGGAAGAACGATTACAGCAAAGTCCTGAAGCAGCTTCTGGAGATCCTGCCATCAGCCCCAGCCGTAAAACAGATTACCCTAGACTTTGAGAGAGCATTGTGGGCAGCCCTGAGAAAAGTGATGCCGCAGGCCAAACTACAGGGATGCGTGTTTCATTGGATGCAGGCTTTATGGAGAAAGGTGAGATGAAACTTCATTTCAAATTTCATTTTACAAACATTTTTGGTTTGTTGGTAATTCAATTGGTTATTTGAAAAAAACTGCTAATTTTGATTGAAATCACAATTACTGAAAGCTAAATTGTATTCCAATTTTTTCTCTAGGTACAAGAACTTGGTTTACAGAGTGCCTACAGCCACGGTCGCGGGACCTTCCACTTCATTAGAAAGATGCTGGCGCTGCCATTCCTACCGGAGAACGAAATCCGTCTGATGTTTAACCGCCTCCAGCACCAAGCTCCTGACTCCTTACAGCCCTTCACTGACTACGTGTCCAGCAACTGGATCGACGGCACCACCTGGAGCCCTTCAGATTGGACCATGTTTAAGAAAGCAGTGAGGACGAACAATGACATCGAGGGGTGGCACCATGGCCTCAACCGCCGAGCCTCCGGACGTGGACAGCTGCCATTGTACCTCCTTGTTCAGTTACTGCACAAAGAGGCCAAACTTACTGCCCTGCAGATCCGTCTTGTTTCAGACAGGAAACTCAAAAGAATCCAAAGACGCAAGTACCGTGACCTCCAGACCAAACTCTTCGACTTGTGGGATGAATACGAGGCCAACGTACGGTCAGCCAAGCGGTTGCTAAAAGCCTACTCTTACCTAAACGCACCGACGGAATAGGCAAACAAGAAAACAAACGGCTCCTTTAGGAGCCACCAAATAAAATAAAAGAAATGATCAATCCTTACTTCTTTTACGAATTAATAAGGAACATTTAAATGCATTACCCTTGACAGTTTCATTTGCAATCCCTTTACTTTTCTCAATCACTCCGGAAGATATAGCTCACGCATCCGTAATTCTCTTTCAAATGTTCAAAATATATTTTAATTTCTCATAATAAATCAAGCACTCTTTTACCCACTTTCTCTAGAGTTTAGTTTCAACTCTGCTTTATGTTTCAAAACCACCTTTTTCTACAATAAAATCTAAACTAAAGGCAGAAAAAATTTCTTTGCGAGTTTTCTTCGAAACTGATAAATAACATGTTTAGAACAGATTTTTCAGGAAAGGAGTAGTTAATATTGCTTTAAATCCCAGTTCTGTAAGTCTAGGTTGAAATCTTAGAGGGTTTCAGTTTAATTACGTGGATTTGCAATAACGCAATACATATATAGAATACAGAAAGAAAAAACATGACAATTCTTGTGATAAGAAGATAAAATCATAGAAAACGACGAATAATTTATGCACACTTATCGTTATTAAAACTTGTTATCGTTTCCAAATGCGCTTTCACACATGAGCTACTTCCACGGTGACTTACGTCATTGCTGCGTTGTCATGGCAAGTTTTCAGCCAATCACGCCATAAAAGTTAGACGACATTTATATGAAGCGCACTAAATGTCGTTTCTATCGAGCAAGCGAAACAAGGACACTTCAAGTATTAACGGGGTTTTTGAGGCATTACAACGCATAACAATTCGTGTTGAGTAAAGTATAATCGTACGAAATGATATTTCGTGTTACCAAGAGTAAGCGAACGTGACTGGCAGCTGCATTTAATAGCTAATACTCTGAAATGACATAAGTTCAATTGCATAACAAATAGTTCCTGACAAATTTAACAGATTTCTTAAATGGAGTAGATTCTGTATGGAGCGAAGTAACTCTTGTGTGGGGCGAAGTGACTTCGATTATGAAGCGAAGTGACTTTTGGCGGGGGCGAAATGACCGTAATTCCAAGGGGAGATTTTTGCAAAATATGACGATGGAAAGTTCTACCGATGTGCCACCATTGGTCGTTCTGGTAAATATTTTTGTTTTTAAACCTTTAAGATACATAATGATTCAATGGTAATGGCTCAGGTTGGCCATGGTCACTGAATATGGTCAGTGAAAGAGCGAACTTTGTACTAAGTCAGGGGAATTCGATTATAATACATAGGCCAGTAAAATTATTAAAAAAATACGCAGTCTAAGACTGCATGTGTCTACTGCAGTACTGATATCGAAATGCAATATAAAAGAATTGAAGAAAA
>JAOBBB020248837.1:0-11238 GCA_025331005.2 Zoanthus gigantus | reverse complement strand
AAATTGGATGAGTATGACGCTATAATCCAGGACCAGTTGCAAGAGGGCATTGTGGAGAATGCGGAGATGTCAGCCATTGGAAAGCAGAGGATATGAGCGACCAAGTTTATTAATACATAATGCTTTGGATTATCACAAAATGAAGGCAATCAGCGAGAAATCAAACACTTACTGTACATACACCATCATGAGGGACATTTTTGTATATTCATTTAACTTGCCATGCAAAATTTCAAGGCAGATGTTAGTCAGGTGTAAAAACACCTTCTACCAGTAATATTTGCTTACCATATATATCTCCTCCTTTAATTGATGGAAACATTTTGGGTTCAGGAAGGACAAGTTCTTTCATAAGAGTGAGCCACTCCTTACTATCTTTCTCACTCTCACCAGCTAAAAAGAGCTTGATTTCTTGTGACACTATCATAATTGTGTGAGCATGAGTGCGAGATTGTGCTCTCGAAATGTCAGTTATTCCATCAAGGGGAATGATTGTTCGGTTTTTCCCTTCAGCGCATGACTTTTCACTTGAGCAGTATTCCAAGCGAGGTTTTCCTTGAGGTGATTTTCTGCGGAGTACAAACCATTTTCTCTTCCATACCTGGGAAAAAGTCCAATTAATCTCCTTGATACTACATATATTGTATTTACAACTTATTACATTATTAATATTTAGTAATTTTATATAACAAAAATATCTAACTATAATTATTGGTCACGGAAGAGAAACTTTTCAAAGTGCCACTTTACACCGCTAGAGAACAGTTTTCTGATATAAATTATAGTCACCAAGAAAGTTGTTATATTGTATAAAACCGACTAATTTCACGTGCTCTGATTGGTTGGTTTGAAGTCTAAACTTTGAGATATGGACCTGGTTATGGACCTCCCAAACTTCTGTGTGGTCAAGGCAAATTTTCAGCAAAACAAAGTTTAAAAAGATTGAGAGAGATGGAGAGTGGGAGTTGGAGAGATTGCTATTAGAGTGGGGTAAATCTGGCCACCCTCATTTACGAGGATAAACCCGGATTAAAATTGGATGATGATGATTATAACAGCTGTGACAAAAAAAATGCCAAACTTCTAAATTATGTTTGAATTTATTACTAACTAAATGAAGTAAACATCGAAGAGGAAGTAGATTCAAATTTGTCTTCAAGTTGACCAATAAATCAATGAGTTCATTTAAATGACAGACCTGCCAACTTGGGGTTTTGTTTGGAGACTCATTTTTTTTGCCTTTTTTACCAGCCTCGCATTTTCTTGGAGCTTATTTTTTTGAAAAAACCAAAATGAGATACTTCAATCAATATAACTTGAGTCTTAACTTCTTCTGACCGAATGAAATGCATAAAATTACATCTGTTAGTACAGCACTAGAAGAATGCAATTATCAGTCACAAAATTATTAAATTTAGAACTCTGTCTCCAGTTAACTGGTACACTAGATGTGCCAGTTATCTATAAATTATGGATTTGACAAGTCATGAGAAAATTTAACAAAAATGAAGATACTTTTGAGCTTAAAAACTGACTTTTTCAGCAGTTACAACTGCCATCATCAGAGAGATACAAGACTGAGTGGAAACACATTTTCTCTTGTATCACACTGGTGATGGCAAATGTAACTGCTGAAACGTGTCAGTTTTTAAGCTCATAAGTGTCGTAATTTTTGTTAAATTAGTCATAAACTTGCTATCATTACGTTCTTTCATGAGAAAATGAATTAAATCTCCTATATCTCTACATTTTTTGCAGTCGGCCTCCATATTTTGAGCTCTATAATGTTGGCAGATTTGAAACAAGCATTTAAAAAGCACAACTACAAAGACAGAAATTGATTGAAAAAAATTACTATTATTGGCAACAAGAAAACAAACGTGAAATTTAATTTGCTGTTAACAAACTAACTTGCTAGGAACTTTTTCACAACATCCACTAACAAGATTAAGACAATGCAAGATAAATCCGACACATTGAGTAGTTTTCCGAAAAGGACCTAAGATTTATTAAAGAAAACAAATTTGTCTTCATTATCCAACCTGATTTGCCAAAAAATATTCACAACTTAACAGTGGACTATTCAATTTCAACTTCACAAGATACATTGTCATAATTTGAATTGAGCAGCCATGAATGAACCAGTAAGCCACTAAGTGGTAAACCTCCAGTTTAAATGTCTAGTGTTACCAGTAATACAAGAATTTTGTTTTGAGAAATTTTTATGAGTAAAAACCTTCAAATGTTTGCTGAAGAACAGATTAATAAATGAATATTTGTACTGTGTTCCATGTCAAAACACCAAACATACAATCAGTGGTTAACTGCTTCAAAGTGCCACAAATCGATGAATGAATTACATTGGGACAAAAACAACAGAAATGCTGCACATTTTTATTTCCTACAGCTTTGCCTGTTTTTGTTATTTTAAATTAAAAGAAACTTTTCTGAACATAACATTTGACAATTTTTAATGAAGTGCAATGAACTTTGTACTGTTGGTACTGGCTCTCAGCAGAGAAAAACTTTGTAACATTGCTATTGTTTACTAGCCAATAAAACTTGGGTCCATAAATTATGGTATGGACCTCACACTTGGTTAATATGAGGTATTTATCTACCAGAATTCAATACATTTGTTTTCTCTAACTTTTACATTATCCAACTTTGCAAATTCTGTGATGAAGATTCATATCTATTTTTCGCTTTGTATTATTTTTGGCTTTGAGCTTCTGCTTGGCTAAACAACAAACAAAACCTATAAAACATCGATCTAAAACTTGCCCAAATTCGAAGTCTAGACTTACTATAGTCTATACATACAGATTTACATATCCTATACAGTTAATTGAGTTTCTGACAATAACCAAATAAACTATTTCGTAGATATTTATCTCCGCCTTTCTAAACAATTATATTGACTTTATTGTATTGGCCAGCGATACAACTGACTCAGTTTGCTTCCCGTCAATCACATCTTCTTTCTTAACAAATTACAGAAGTATTTCGTAGACTATTCTCTTTTATTGCCGACTAAGTAAATAAACATTCGACATATATGACGTTCTTCAAGCGCTGCAAGGACTTCATAGAAATTTGCGGTGTCTGATATGGGGCGTACGACTTGTAAGGACCCGTAAAAAGCTAAATTTCTTTCGTAAACACTTGACTTTCAAATGTCGAATCCCTCCTTGTTTTGCACGAAATCACCGAAACCACAAAAGAAAAACAATAGTTCATATTATCATGGATCACATATTTAGTCAACCTGAAACTAGCAGAGCTTTAAAAATTGATAATAAGAAAGAAATGACTTCAAAAAATATATCTAAGACTAAGAGACTGTTCATATTTTTAGATGATCGACTTCAATTGTACGCGAGTGGAAAAACATTACTCGATAAACAGATTTGAACATCGACATTTCAAAGATTTAAAATTTGACATCATAAAATTATACAGTCTATACAGAATCTAATTTGCTAAGAAGACATGGATTGCCTCAAAAATACAAAATTTGAAAGAAAATAGTTGTTGAAGTTTTAAAAAAATTTCTATGGTAAACACAGGTTTCTCTAATTATGCAATGGTACATGACAATAATTTTCCATACAACTGTGAATTTTTCATGAATTGTTACATAGGAAAAACTAAAACCAATAAATAATAACGGTAATGGAAACCATACTTACTTTATGTGCCATTTTACGTTGTTTACGAGGAAGTTTCATTTCGAGGTATCCGCATTTCACGAGATCTTCGCACAAACCCTGGGGCATGTTTGTCGGTAAACTCGATACGAGATAAATTTAACTTTTCGTCGACACATTCAGAAACTAATTCTCGCGAAAAAAATAGCAGCAAAGTCTTTGAGACATAAGAAAGTCGTCCAGCACATGAAGAGTCATGAATTGACAAATTTCTTAGGAAACAAGATGAGTGAGTCACCATAAATAAACACCATACACCAACGCATATCGTTTACCGACTTTGTTTGTCTCGATCTCACATGTTTGTCTTGTTCGAGAACTCGCTCCAGACCTCCCCTAGAGCGAGCGTGCGCTGCATGCGGGAAGTGCGTGGAATAACAAAACAACAAGCCCTTTTAGGGAAGTGCGTGGAATAACAAAACAACAAACCCTTCAGCACGCTTAAATTTTTTGTTTTTCCCAGAGACAATTTCATAGATTAAAAATAAATCGCTTGAATAATGAACCCATTTTTCCTTTTACAAAGTCTTAGAAACAAATAATTATATAAAGCCATTAAAGGCTTTTAGTATATGCCAAAGCAACCGATATGCATTTTCGCGAGCTCTGATTGCCTCCCGTAACTCGCGATATCCAAGACTATTAGTTGATTTTGAGGAGGAAGTCAAAATGACAGGAAGCGCGTGTGCTGAAAAATGAAAAAAAGGTTTACACTGTATTGTTTCTTTGAAAATAAAGTGCATTTTATTACCTTCCCTTTGGGAGATAATTGTTAATTATTGTTTTATTTTAATTTAAAAAGAATAATCTGGATAGTGAATACTGCTTGCGGAAAATGCGTGGAATAACAAAGCAACGCCCAATCCCTTCAACAACATAAATAATATAAGCACGCTATCATTTTTTCCCCGAGACAATTTCATTTTCATTGGTAGAAAAATTTTAATAATGGCCAGCTCGGCTGTAAAATAGTAGTTTAAACAAGCCGCATGAATAATGAGCGCATCCTTCTACTAGACAAAAACAGAAAATTGGGAGGTCGGTTTTTTCATATTCTACTATTGTTTGTTTTTCATTTCAAAAACCGAATAACCTGGATAAGACATGCATCAGTTAACAGGTTATTGGTTTGTTGTTGTGTTGTAACTAAATGCCGTTGACGTAAATGGGGCCTCTTCTAATATTCTTTATTTTTATTTTTGTATTGAAATAATAATTTTCCGAGAACTTAAAGTCACGAATGTATTTCAAATAACACGAACGTAAATTACAAATCACTTTCTACTAGGTGAAATTTTTAAAAACGGACAGTCTACAGAAACTTTATTAGTCAACAAGCATTTCCTTCACTGAATGCAGCCGTATTTATAAATGTATGAAGTGAATTGTTTTAAAAAGTGCCAACACTTTTAGAAAAGATCGTGTCTCTTTTTCATTATTCTGCCGTAAAACTTTACGTTTAAGACGCTAATAAAGATTGTTTGCTACTGGTAACACAGAAATTGTTGTCTCTTTTTGAGACGAAGTGGCGAGCATATTATTAACAGGCGGAATTAAATAACCAACTTTTATTCCGACAACACTCAAAGACATGAACTTCTTGTGTCGTTGGTTCCTGTTTGCCAACAAAAAATATTTGGGGTTTTCTCAACTGAATGTTTGTACAAAAATTATAAATGATGTCTCAAAAATATTAAAGCTATGAATGGCCTTTTTTTATTTGAAACACTTAATGTATTTTTAAAAAACGAACGTTAAGAAAAACAAGCGTTTCATTTTGAAGTTTAACTGAAAATTGAAGACGTCTTCTGCCGGAAGTTTTGGGATTAAGTATGCCATTACTTCTAGTGGAAAAACATACCTGTAATTATAAAATCTGGTTCTACATTTCCACAAAATTTTATACAAGAAAACGCGAGCAATAATTAAACAACTCAATCAAACAAAAAGAAAACTAAGCGGTTTAAATCATTTGACTAAATATTATATGTATTATTGGCTCTGCTAAAAAATTAAATACAAGCTTCTGAGTTCTGTCCTTATCGGCAACTCAATATCGGAGAATTGTTACTTGCACCTTATTCATGAATACCAAATAAACAAAGGCTAGTCACTTGAAGTAATTTACACTTAGTATACTTTGTTATGAAGTTGTACTGAGAGCAAGCTTGGCTAGGAATTTCTTCAATGTTGTTGACCGCTGTATCCTCTGATAAAAAAGCGGTCTTTTCGCTTTGCATCGCTTTTTTTTTCTTTTCCTCTGATTAGAAAGCGGCACTGAGGAGTCGGGCGCTTTTCGGAACGCTTTTCATTTATAATTCTTTTTCGCTTTTCGGACGCTTTTCATCGGCGTTTATCTTTTCATAAAACTTAGTCTTTTCGCTTTGCATCGCGTTTTTTTTTTCTTTTCCTCTGATTAGAAAGCGGCGCTGAGGAGTCGGGCGCTTTCTGAAGCGCTTTTCATTTATAATTCTTTTTCGCTTTTGGGGCGCCTTTTATCGGCGTTCATCTTTTCACAAAACCAAGTTTTTTTAGTCTTTTCCTAAATCTGCTTGCTCGCTACTTCTTCTTGATCACTTTCTCGTACACGGCCGTAAGATCTCCTTTTTTGGGGAAAATGAATAACTAAAGAAAATGTGAATAGTCCCTGGCTGGTTTCCAAAGTCACCAAAAGAAGAAATCTTACAAGTACATCGTTATCATCACTGCAGCTTTTGTTTAACCTGGTTTCAGTTCTTTATCTTGCAATGGTTTTGCACTGAGTCATTTGCACAAAAATACAAGCCGCGGCAGGCTAAATGCACTGCGTTGAAAATGCTTCTCGACTAATGCTGGTGAATGTGAATTATTTTAGAAAAAAAAAATTGCAGTTAAGTGGACTCAAAATTAAAATATACCGTTTCAGGAATGCAGCGATTTACAACAATTCTATTGAAAATTTTTAAACCGACAGCGATAGGCTCTGCCGCTATAATATTTAAGAAAAATCATTCTGAGAACAGTCGAGGCTAAAATCTTTAAAATGTTTAACAACTCTCGTCCAGATATTCCTTAATAAAGACTGTATAGCTTTTATCAGCTACTAAATAAAGTTATATAAAAAAATTTATATAAAAGTTGTTAGTTGCGTTATTCTTTTGCCATTTTTAAAATTCTTTAGAATTTGTCATACAATAAAAATTAGCATAAAAGAACAATTAGATTAAGAAACCCACGCTGAAATTTTTTAAACAGAACATTATATATACATAGGAACCAATTCAGATTGATAAATTCAAGTTCTTCTCGGCTAATGTGTAGGGAAACACTGGGTACGAGTAGCCGTTATATAAAGTCCAGCGCAAACGATTTTATCGAACACTGTTTACGAAAGTTGAACGATGCTAAACACCTAAATACCTGCACAAACTGCTTCAACAACCTTCAACTTTTGAGAACAAAAGGAAAGTTGAAAGAAATTATGATATGTCGAAGCAGGTTTAAAAGAGAACCCTGAAGGGGTAAAATGGGATTGGCAGGTTTTGCTCTGGGAAAATGGGGTTCAAGCCACACTGGGACTGGGATTTGGTCACTGGGAATGGGAAAAAATGTTTGAAATCAAAAATGGGAATGGGATTTGAGAATTGCTTAGTGGGATTTGGAAAAAAAATGAACTGGGAAATGGAATTGGTATCCCCACTTCAGGACCCTCATTCTTAGACACTGATGCAGTTGTCGTACCAAGTAAGCTATAAAGTAATTGCTGTGACATGTTGGAAGTGTACGGTTTTAGTCGATCCATTCAGTTCATTAACAACCATTGTGAAAAATATTGTAATGAAATTTTGAGCAACAAAATCAAGAAATAAATCTGGCTTCGGAGATTATCAATTTTCAGCAACTTTAAGTGAGGGTGAAAAAAATTTAAAATTATTCCAAGCTTTAACAGAATTTAAACACGTACCTCTGCGATACCTGTCAGGCGATAATAACAGTGGGTCCCTTTATCTCACCTAGAAATTTGGAATCATTTCATTTCATTGAATTTGTACCGGTGTCAATAGTAATAATGTTATGTAGTTATTATAGCGCAACTTGAGTAATTCCAAAAGAGAAGGGTTAAAAAGCTAGACGTCGGCGGAGTTCGAACCATAGACCTCTGCCACAGCCTTAGGGAAAAGGCCCATTTTATATGGTCCCGGTAGAGGACGCCGGAGCCAGGGGAGCTATGGAGTGTTATAGTCCCCAGTCCGTTTTGTATGGTTTATTTCTTTACGGACTTCAAAAAATATAATAAGTATATGATTTGAGCACGACGAGAATTGCGAACGCACCATTAAAACGTTTCACCACGCTAAATTTAAAACTGTCCACATACATGCAGCTCCCTCAGACTTCTTTGCGGCAGTGCGCGGGAGGCTAGCACTCCCTCTTCAAATGACACTCCAGCGCCCCTGGGTCCAACTTTGTGTTAGTCTTAAGAGCCTTCAGGAAGTTTTAGTTAACATTAATTCCGTGTATTTGTAGGCATATTTTTTCTGCATTTTCCACAGGAAACATGTCATTCCGTATTGCCAAACATACGTCATCCACTTCCGAAATAAAGCTGTATAAAGCCATGGAATTCAAATGGTTTGGTACGTTTTAGCTATTACCTTTGCGACAAAGACACGATTACCAAACAAACTTTTCTAGTATCTAAAGAAGTCGAAGAAGAGAAGCAAAACTTAAATCTTATATTAGTAAATTGAATTCATTTCACAAGCGATTATCAATTCACTTTGACCACAGATCCCTTGAAAAAAAGACATAGCAGCAACATTGTATCATTTAAAGAGTAGGCAGTACTAAATTACTTTTTCCAAAAAGCTCGCCATTTCTATGGAAATTTCAGACAATATAGTTTCGCGAGCAAGTTCGTGGACATACGGTAAGCTACAAGCGAAAGAAAACATGCATTTTTGTAAAAAAACAAGAAGAAATTTTAGACCGAAACTTCCTCTGGAAAAAAGATAATTGTAAGTTTGCTTTGTTTCTTTTTATCACACTACTCACAGTCAATGATCTGCTGGGGTATTGTAATATCTAGCTCCATTACGCCGGCATTCCTGCCTTATAGGTACTGTTTTCTACGTTTTATTAAAACTGTTTTTAACGGGATTGAATATCCAAGGCCAACCTTTTTGATTGAGAAACGAATTTTAGTGAAAGGAAAACCAAGCTCCCCGGCGGACTAAAACTTCGCAATCAATTGAGATCTGCAGTAACTCTGCCTCTGGAATGTTTTTAACTTCTTAATTTATGAGCTCGCCCAAATAGGAATAAGGTTAATTTATAACACCTCCATTAGGAAAAGGGGCCCTGTGTCTTGGAGTGTAAATCTAAAACTGTTGGGCTTGTCCTTTACAGGTAGTGGACCACCGGCTGACCGAACCAGGGTCCAGTTCAGGCTACTTCAGATCTCAAAAATTCTGTTCAGCGTAATGTGCTCTGCGCCAGCAATTGGAATTCTACTGGCCAGCGGTTTTTTATACTTCAATATTGTAAACAGAAACAAAAGGTAAATCGTCTTTAAATTCGATGTTTTAGCCAGTAGTAATGACAATGGTATTTAATTGCAATGGCCACGTCTGTTGTGATGCCATTGACAACGACTATACAATAAACGGACGATAGGAAAGGCGATTACAATCACAATAACGATGGCAATGGCGAAAACTAATGATTATGACGGACAACAAAAATACCAGTGATGTTAATTTTAGGAATGATGATGATAATGGCCCTGACAATGAAAAATGGACGATTGCAACAATGGCAACGAGAGAAGGACAATAGCTGATATATCGATGATGATGACGACGATGACATTTCGCTTAGCCTTTGTGCTACAACAGCAATCGTGTAGAGCTGGAAAAGCCAGACTGTTAAACATTAACATAAACACGTAATGACATCTCCCCTAAAGGGGCTTTTCAGTGTCATATATTAAAAGCCCTCTCTCCCAGTTAAGAATCCCAACTGGTAGGAGGCAAACCAGTTCGCTATTTACAAAGCATGGTGAATTTGCCCCTGGGATCAACGAGGACAAATTCATTCAGTAGTCCGAGTCGGGGATTTGAACCCGGGGTCTCCCGCATTCAAATCCCCAACTCTGACCACTGAGCCACGCTGCCTCCTTTTAAACAAGGTAGAGACCAGAAAACTAAAGAAAGGCTGGAAAGTGTTATTCTTCAAACAAAACTAGAGTTGATGTGTCTATCTTGAATTCTATTCCACATTCTGTTAATACCCTCAACACATCTAATTTTTGTAAAAAAATCAAATCACTTTTCCTTACGGTTCTATATAATGAAGAAGATTAGTTGAATGTTACTTAGCAATAGAATATTTTAAGAAGTTAACTTGATATGTTGTATAATGATACCTCTTTGCTTCTTTTCCTTTTTCTTACAATTTATGTCATTTGCAGTTTCTTTTGTCCTGCCTAGATTAGCGTTAAAGCTATTTGCAGGGCATAAAGCATTGTAAATTTGCTAAATTGGATTCTAAATAAAGTGCTGATGAAGACTACGAGTATCTAAATAGCCATGAAACAAAGTATATGTGCCTAAGTGTGCACCTTATACTGCTCTACTAGACAGTAGAACATCCAGTAACTTGAGGCCTCAGTCCAAACTTTCAACCCACAGGAATATGACTTGGTCCAACAAACAATTCTTGGCTTGCTACAGGACAAGCCACGTCACCATAGCTGAAAAAATAGCTTAGCAAAACGTACTTTGAAATTTTGTTTTGTATTTTTTAAATAAAATACCTTAGGTTCACTTTCTTTTTTTCTGTACCAGACGTTCTAGCTTCAGTTACTTTCGTGATTCGTCTTCAGGAAATTTTATGGGCAACTCCCAGAGGATTCTAACGCAGTACAAGTCTGGTGCTGCCGATGGTTATCAAAGGGTGTGTCCTAGCCATATCCTTTTTCAATTCCTAACCTGGCTATCTATTGCTGTCTATTTTATTCTGCACCAAAATCTTTATTGGGAACTTAATATGTTTGGTGTATCTTCAATATTATGCGTAACTATAACCCTTCCTGTGGATCTTTAGTTTTTCTTCTCTTTCTTTGTAGTCATTCTACTGGGCTGGGTTGTTCAAAGCTGGGTTGAATTTAACCCTGTATCGGTTAAGCAAAAATTACAACAGTAACTGCATCTCTAAGGAAAAGATTACAGTTCTTATATATACTGCTCATATTTTCCTTGGAAAAAACTTGTTAATTCCCAATTTACAGATAAAATTCATCTTTGTAAGGTTGGAAACAAGACCATGAGTTAAAAGTCTAACTCGGGGTTAGCTCTACTCCACTTTTGAACAACTGAGCTCTGGGCCCAGTTGTTCAAAAGCCGATTAGCACTAACCCAGAGTAAAATATTTAACCCATGGTTTTGTTTCCAATCTTACAGGGCTGGACATGAGCTGTAAGTTTGGGATTAACAAGTTTTATTCTTTGAGAATCCAAACAGTGTTCTTAAAGAATCGTTCACCTTTT
>JAOBBB020248750.1:0-11239 GCA_025331005.2 Zoanthus gigantus | reverse complement strand
ATATGATTCTATATAACTTAGCGTCATCAGCATAAAGAGGTAAAAAGGTATCAAGAGACAGGTCAGAGTTAATATCATTAATATATATGAGAAACAAAATCGGTCCAATCAGGGAGCCTTGGGGAACACCTGAGGTAACTGATTTCCACTGAGAAACCATTCCTTCAATCGTAACACGATGTCGTCTGTTTGTTAGATAATCCTCAATCCAACTTAAAAGCGGGTCACGAAAGCCAAAGAATCGTAGCTTATACAACAACTTTTGATGTGGAACCCTGTCAAAAGCTTTAGCCATGTCTAAATAGATGGTGTCAACTTGACCACCAATGTCCAATGTTGAGGCCAGAAAATGAACATATTGTATCAATTGGGTGACGCAGGATCTATTGTGACGAAAGCCATGTTGTAGTGAATTTAGATGAGGAGCTACATGGTTATAGATTCTGGAGTATACACATTTCTCAAGCACTTTGGATACGACAGAGAGCAAGGCAATACCCCTGTAGTTACTGAACAAGTTTTTAGCACCGGATTTATAGACTGGAGTGAGATTAGCATCTTTCCATTTTTCAGGAAACTGACCAGAAGCCAGAGATTGATTAAATAAGCGTGTCAAAGGGCTAGCAAGTTCCAGTGCTAATTCCTTTAGGAGCCGCGTAGTCACTTCGTCAGGTCCTGGACTCTTAGAAGGGTCAAGCTGGCATAACACATTATAAACTTCATTAGTGGAGAGCGTAATGAGGGATAATTCACTCAGTTGAGACACAATGGGATAGATGCCTGGAGGTGGGGGTTCTGTATCAGGAAGACTGAAAACGGAATTAAAATAGTCATTAAATAAGTCCGCCTTTTCTTGAGGATCAATTATAGGATGACTGTTAGATTCGTCCTTTACAATAGCAGATGGTATCTTTCTAGTTTTTGTTTTACTGCTGAAGAAATTCCAGAACTTTTTGGGGTGATTAGAGACATCTCTTGAAAGATCATGCAAGTAGACATTATACTTTGATCGAATAAGCTTTTTACAGTCACGCCGTAAAGCTTTGAAAGTCTCAATATCTTCAGGACTTTTAGTTCTCAAGGCTTTCTTGCTAGCTCTATCTTTTTTTCGGCACAAGATCTTGACCTCTTTGTCAATCCAAGGTGGAATCAGCTTGTCCTTAGTCTTCTTCTTAGGGACAAATTCTTTCACAGCTGACCAAAAAAAAAAAATGGGTAATTTGATCTTTTTTTCCTTCAAACCTGACTCATGGATGCTAACCTGCGATTAATAAGTGTCTCGTCCAAGGAATGTCGAACACTTTCATCCGCTTAACACTACAAAACCCGTGGAGATAAGCGTGAACTCCATGGGCCATTTAGCTCGTAATTAAAGGATTTAGCTTTCTAGCTTTACACCACGTAATCATTTGATCTGTTTGTGTATATTTATCAAGCCAATTATACTAGCTGCTACTATAACGAACCGTAATAATGTTTTGTAGTAAAATCACATAAAAAAAGGTTAAACTGAATTCTGTCAGCTTATTTTTTGTATTACGCGTTCTTAACGTAAATGTTATGGTGATCAGAATGTCTATCAAAAACTTGTACCTTTCGATTACCAGAAATAATTCCGATCATTATAGTATAAAGTCCGGTTATTAGAATAAATATCATTAAAGTTACAATTTAAAAATAAAGTACTTCCGTACTATGTTGTATGCAGTGATGCAAGCCTTAGCATGAAAAAATTGTACGAAAATAAACTTTAGCCCGAGACGGACTGTATCACTTCATACAACATTTACTACGGAAGTGCTTTAAACGTTTTATGATTTAGCAGTAATTCATCCCCGCAATATACAGCAACGAAGGCATTGGTCAAGATAGGAATTGCAAGCGCATATGATATAACATAACTTTATTACGTCATTAAGCTAAACATGACATGTGATTGGTCCTTACATTCGTACGAGGTAGAAACCACGTGAAAGTAACGTGAGCTAGCCGACAATTAAGATCACTTTCAGTACTAGAAGTGCTGTATTAGCTGATATTTTGCCCAGCGAAGAAATCACGTGGTTGAATCTAACCAATGGTGATAGGTGATTTGATGGTAAAACATATTGTTGAGCTATAGCCGTCTATATTTAAGCGTGAAGGCTAACAAAATGTTTCTATCCAAATTCAGGGTTGATGACGAGTTAAACGTGAAAGTTACGGACTGTGCTCTGTCCAGAGACCTGTTTGCTAGTGATTATTACTGCCTTGGTGACAATGAAAACCGACCCGTCAAGTGGATGGCTGTAGAAAGCATTGAGCACAGGCGTTTCTCAGTAGCCACCGATGTGGTATAGAGTTTTTATAGATTTTACAATTCATTTTTGCTAAATCAAAGTAATATGAAAACAAACTCCTTGGTATGATATGGTTGGCGAAATTGTTAAGACCTCTGCCTTCCTGGACCACAAGGTCTCGGGTTCAATCCTCGGGCTCTGCAAAAATTTAACATTAGTATAAACCTACTAATGGTCTAACACGCATCCTGCATTCTGATTGGCTACTCTACTAGAGGTCCATTTGTGATAGCCTACTAGTAGAGAAAAGATGGCGGATCAAAATAGTAATGAGCCCCGTTTTGCTATAATATCAGAGGATTTTATCGATATTTTAATTTGTACATCCTTTTTGACCGATTAGTAGGCTTATACTAAAACAATTAGAGGCCTCTCGGCCTTATAGACTATGAGTTTGAATAGCCCATGAGGCCTACAGCCTCATGGGCTATTAACTCGTAGTCCATTCGTCCTGGAGGCCTAATTGTTAAATATCACACAAACATTGATCCGGTAAACAAAAGCTGCGCTTATAAAAAGCTGCTGTTTCAAAGTAGTACTTAGTATTACAAGTACACGTCTTAAAATTATGTACAAATATTTTCAAAAACCGTCAAGTATTCCAAATATTATAGAGACCTTTAGATCCGAGAGCGAGATTTTAGTTGCGCACTCGCTTATTAATTTAAGAAAGATCTGGCGTTTTCGAGAAGACAAGATTCTGCATGAGCAAAAGTTTTCCTCTCGACAGCGAGTTTGCTGGAATAAGCGCTCGTGCCTTGAATGATCTCATACTCGTGCTCCGATAACAGACTAAATTCGGAGGACAAGTCAAACACGAAAAATCAAAAGTCCTAGACTTAAGTCTTTTTTTTCCATTTTCGAGCTTAAATTCAACAGCTCATTTTGAATCATTCCATGTAAAAAGCTCCACAAAAATGATTTTTACATCTCATTTTTTTTTTAAAAAAAGCTTGAGTATCATACACTCAGCAATTCTAATGTCATGTGGGGTATGTTTTATTGCACTGACAGACTCGTACTCTGAGTCGATCATCGGATATTGTAAAGAGTGGAGACTGGCACTAGCAAGGGTTTTCCCTCTAAGGCGCTTGCAGGGCGCCACAGAAGGAAAAGTTCTGAGAACAAGGTTGGTCATATTTAAGATGGCGGCGCGTTGGAAATTCAATTTTTGTGAATGAGAAACAATTCTATAATATGTGTTATTTACAAAGAATAATCAATTGCATTGCTTCTGATGTGAACTCAGGGTGAGGATGGTGGAAAATGGAGTATAGGATCCTTAAAAGTTCATCTTATTGCACATCCGGCAATCACAATAAAATTGCAATTGCGAAAAACTATGATTTTCATTGTTAAAGTTATTGATACCATTTAAACATATTGTTTAAAGCGTAATCACGAATATTGAAGTTTAACTGCGTACATGTTGAGCCGGAAAAATGCTGCGCACAATTTTATCCTTTTTATTAATAGGTTTTTTGGGCAAGTCTTAGCCCAAGTGTCAACTCTTAAATTGCGTGTACGAAGGTTAAAGTGAACACGAAAAGTCTGTAGTTTGCGGCTGAAATGATAATTACCATAAGTATGTATATAGCACAAAATTGCTAGAAGGTAACGTAAAGCATCATAAATGACTTTTTTCGTCAGCCATAGCAACTTTATGAAGAACATTACACAAACCGCACAATTTGTGTGATGTTCTTAACTTGAAGCAGCTATTAAAACGGGGACACAAGCCACTTTGGCAGCGAGCATTAATTCTTAAGACTATCGCAAAAAGTATTGAGTTTACAGTAGTCCCCCGCTAAATACGCTATGTGTGTTCTTCTTCACGATAGAGTTGTGGGGCATTTAAAACGAGGGAAAAGTGGGCGCTTTGCTAAAACAATCTTCTACTTTCTGCGAGCGGATACTTACAGTTCATGCACAGTTATTATCAAAGGGAAAGCTGTTAATTTGGGTGATGGAGAAGGCATGCAAGTTCCATGCAAACTAAAGTTCACTGGACAGGAAAAATATGTAGAGATTTTACAAAAAGAACTAAAAAAGCTAGATCAGTAACGTTCGTGGCACCGTATATACATAATATTTTAAAATTTATAATCATTTGTACAATTATACACCGATTAAATTGTTGTTATTTGTATAGAAATGCAAGTTTCCGGTTGTCAAAATGCTATGTTCTGACATTTTAAGGTTTGCCGATCTACGATTCAAAAACAAAGTTCGAGTTAATGGGATTAATTTGACAAAGGGAAAACAAAATTTGTTCGAATTAGCGAGGAGTTCGAGTTAAGCGAGTTTGAGTTAAGCGGAGTAAATTCACTATAAAAAACAGTGTCAAGTCCAAGGGGAATTGGATTTAGTTCGAGTTAGCGAGGAGTTCGAGTTAAGCGAGTTCGAGTTCGGGGGACTACTGTATTTACATACTGTATAAAAGTTCAATTGTCCTGTAAATCAAATTTACAGTATATTTACAGAATATTTACAATCAAATTACATACTATGGAAGTGGGTAGATTTTTCCAGTGATCCTGTTAGTGTTTCATCCATGTTCCATGTAGAAAAACTCCTTGTAAGACACGCTTCTCATATACCTCAAAGAAGAAAAATTCTTATTTAAATATTAAATTAAAGCTATAGATACACATTCAAAGACCACTATTTTTAAAAAAAATGTTTGAGATAATTGTCAACAGAGCAACTTGTTTGAAAAATTTTCAGCTCTATTGTAGAAGGAAAAGATGTTAGAATTATGATAATTTATGCTTGACTGAGCACTGTTTTGATTGGTTTATAAAACAATGCCTGCTGTGCATGAGTAATTTTCAATCTGTAGTTTTAAATTTCAGTAGTAGTTGTACGTGCCACGAGTTAAAGCAAAGTTAAAATATATCATTGTCCTGTTGAAGTTTATTACAATGTTTTTATCAAGTTATGGGCCCAGGACGTTTGTGGGTTTGAGCGACGTTTTGTTTAATTTAAAAACATGGAGGAAATCAGAAAAATTGAAAAATTAAACGGAAAAAATTACCAGTCATGGAAGTACAATGTCAAGTTGATTTTAATGGAGCGTGGTTTGTGGGGATTTACTCAACCGGGCGAAGAAACACCTCCGGATGACAGTGCATCGACCAGTGTTAAAAATGCATTTCGACTTCGATCAGACAAGGCATATTCTTCAATCGCTTTAAATGTAGAAAAAGATCTACAAGTCCATATTTCTTCAGTTACGCAACCGCTGTTGGCTTAAGAAATTCTTCGGAAGCAATTCGAGTTTGTGTCAGTAACACAAATCGTTCGAGTTAGCAGAAAATTTTACGCTGCATAAATGGAGGAAGGTGGTGATATTTTACAGCATATTACCTACATGACTTCGTTGGCGGAGCAATTAGGGGAAATGAAAGAAATTTTATCAAAGAAATTTGCGACAGCTGTTCTTGGAAGTTTACCCGAGTCATATGATAATTTCCTTTCAAATTTAAATGTTAGAAATGCAGACGAATTAGATTGGGAAAATATGAAAAGTCTGTTGATCGAAGAATATATGAAGCGAAGTGATAAAAGCAAAAAGAATGAGTTTGACAACACCTTATTTACGAAGAAAGGAAGACATTTTAACCACGGTAGATCGGTTCCACGTGGCGGGAGACGCGGCGGCGCTCGCGGTGGTCGCACATTGAATTTCGGCACAAATAAAGAGCAATATAAATTCAGAGAAACAAGATGCATCAAATGCAATCCAAATGGTCACATCGTAAGAAACTGCCCGTTCAACAATCGAAATTTCGGTAGAGCTGAAGCATCAAATGTGGCAGAAATTGAAGGCATTGCGCTAATTTCAAGCACTACAAGTGGTCTTAATGAATGGTTCATTGATTCAGCGGCGACAAAGCACATGACAAACGATTAATCTATTCTTACGAATTACGTGATTTACAAACAACCAATAAAGATTTACCTTGGCGACAATACAATAATCCATGCGTACGGTGAAGGAAATGTAAACCTCCCGAGTTCTAATCCATTAAATGCTTCAAACGTTATGCTCAATTTGCATAAAGTTCTTCATGTTCCAAAATTAACGAAGAATCTTCTTTCGGTACCTGCCATGGCTTCAATGGGAGCAGAAATTCGATTTGATAAGGAGAAATGTGTTGTGGTAAAGAATGGTCAAGCGTTTGTGATTGGATCCCTAATACATGAGAAATTGTATACCGTAAACACTGCTGAGTATGCTCACGTATCGACATCGAGCGAGTCATCTCCACTAATTTGGCACTTTAGATTCGGTCATCTTAATTTTAATTACGTAATGCAGCTTTCAAAAAAGGAAATGGTTGAAGGTATGAATTGTAACATTGAAAGTCAAGCAAATAACGAGTGCGATGCATGTATATTGGGGAAAATGACCAAGAAACCTTTTCCAGCCCAGAGCAAAAGCCGAGCGACCAGGTCTTACGAGTTTGTGCATAGTGATGCACAAACTCGTGCTTCCACCCTTGAGTCCAAGGGTGGAAGCAAATATATGGTAACATTTACATACGATTTCTCCAGATATAACAATTTATTTTATCAAATCAAAAAGTGAAGTTCTTTCCAAGTTTATGGAGTTTGTGAATTTTATTGAGAAAAACACTGGACACCAGATAAAAGTGCTCAGATGTGATAATGGAGGAAAAATATACCTCAAAAGATTTTAACTCATTCTGTACAAAGAAAGAAATTTCCCGTCAATTTACAAGTCCCTACAGCCCCCAACAAAATGGAATTTCGGAACGACTGAATCGCATAATAATCGAGTCAGCCAGATCTATGCGTCACCTAGCAAGCCTACCACTTTATTTCTGGGCTGAAGCGTGCTGCACAGCAGTATACCTGCACAACAGAAGCCCAACCGCAGCTTTGGAAAATATTACCCCATTTGAGTGTTTATATGGCAAGAAACCAGATGTTTCACATTTGGGAGTCTTTGGTTGTGTGTGTTATATCTATGTGCCAAATAGTCAGCGACAAAAATTAGATGCTAAAGTCCGTAAAGCTATTCTTATCGGATACCCTACAGGTGTTAAAGGATATAAACTGTATGACTTGGAGAAAAAAAAATTGTCATTAGTCGCAAAGTTCATTTCTTTGAGGGGAGATTTGATCACTTTGGTGAAGAGGTAAAACCAGTCCCATCTGACCAAACCAGCATTTTTCCAGACACAGATGAAGTTGTAAAAGTTCACGAGTTTCCTGTACTTGAAACACCTGCAGTGAGAGATGTGAGAAATGAGAATTCTGAACCAGGTGAAGCAGCAAATGAGTTACCTGAACCTGAGTTTCCAGTTTTGAGAGAAAATATTGAACAAGTGGGAGAAATAAATGAAACCAAACCTTTGAGAAGAACATTTGAAGATAGTTTTACGGAAGCGGTTCGCAACCTTGTACAAGTAAGGGAGCGAAGAAAACCAAAGCGATTTGAAGATGATGACTGCATGCTAGCTGAGTCATTAAAATATGAGATTGATGAGCCCAAATATTTCCATGTAAACAGCAAAGAGTCAGCAAAATGGCAAGAAGCAATTAATGCTGAGTATTCATCATTGTTGAAAAATAATACATGGGATTAATGCTTCCACCCAAAGACAAGAATATTGTTGGTTCCCGTTGGGTCTTAAAAGTTAAGCGTGACGAGAATGGTGCAATTGATCGATTCAAAGGCAGACTTGTTGCTCAAGGTTACTCACAGATGAAAGGGATAGACTATGATGAAGTCTTCTCACCAGTTGCTCGATATGCATCAGTTAGATCATTGCTTGCAATAGCAAATGCACATGATCTGGAGATCAAATGGATGTAAAAACTGCCTTTTTGAATGGTTCATTAGATTGTGAAATTTACATGTCACAACCAGGATTTGTTGATCCTGACAAACCAGACTATGCAAACTAAAGAAGAGCATTTATGGACTCAAACAGTCAGCTCACTGTTGGAACACTACTCTGGATGAGTATTTAAAATGTCGAGGTTATCGTAAGGGCAATGGAGATGGATGTATTTATACGAAGTCAATGAAAGCAGCTGAGGGACACATAAGTTATGTAATTTTAGGTGTCTATGTTGACGATATTGTTCCAGTCTCTAATGATCCTGTAATGCTGAGAGCAGAGAAAGCAACTCTGTGTGAAAAAATTGAGATGGTGGATCAAGGAGAAATTCATTATCTACTTGGTATGTCTATCAAGAGAGACAAAAAGTTGAAAACTTTGACAATAGGGACCTTAAGATTTGAGGACGTCACCTGTATAGTACGCCACCGGAAGTGTCACTGCGCATGTCTCTGTGTGAATGAGACGGCGTTTCACATGTGGTGAGTACGTCAATTTTTTTATTTCGCGTTTTGCACAGAACGTGAGCATGTTTTTATTCTTGGAGTTTAAATTATTCATTTATTTCGCCGTTTTTGCCGTTCTTTTGTATAATCTATTGTTAACAGTGCTTTTTATTTCATAGAGAGACGATGGATTCCAGTTCCGAGTAAGTAGACTCAACATGTTTTCCTCATCCACGGAGTGTAAAAAGTTATGAATCGAAGAGCGATACGATTTCCCTTCCATCTTTCTTTTGAATTCGTCAATATAGTTTCTTACTGATAGCTATGTTTTTATTTACTTCATCAATTTGTAATTGCTCTTATACCGTTTCCGCAGCCTTAGAATAGATATATCGGAGATGCTTTATTTCTGGATAATTACAGCAATATATTTATTTCTCTGCTTATCTTTAAAGCAATTTGAGTCTCATGTAATTAAGAATGTCATACAAGCAAAAGCAACTTGGTTTTCATCGGTTACCTATATTTTACAATCTGTGGATGAGTCTTTAGATATTTCTAAGAATATTGATATTTCTGTTATTAGATTAGAGAAAAACTTAAAACTTTATACTTTTAAAAATCTGTTCTTCCGAGCTATAAATAGTTCAGCAAATTTGAAATTCATAACTTTATTAAGAAAAATTATCAATTTGAGGACTATCTTTCGGAAATCAGTTTCAAAATTACGAACGTCGTCACACCGACTTCGAAAGCCTCCATTACATTTTATACATTATCATTGACCAGTTACGTTCAGGATTTTAATTATATTGCTTCCTTTGGGACAATGTGAAGAAAATTATACCTACCTTTAAAACTTCTGACAATTAAATGGTGTTTGAATTAGAGCAAATCAAACATAAAAAACCCAGCAACTAATGCTGTTGAATTCAGTTACATCAACTGTCAGAAGCTTACAAACTGAAAAAATAACCGAGATGTATATCTTGAAATGTAGATCATTATAGTAATATTAGTTTTTCCTTTAATAGAATGCCAGATTTTCCAAGGGTCCAGGTATGGACAAAGGAGCATAACATTCTGCTGTGCAGGGAAGTTCTCTCAGTAAATCCATTTTCTGCAAAAAAGAATTCCAATGAACGAGGAAAACTGTGGGAGGAAATTAGCAACAATCTGAATAGCACAAGTGGTGTGCAGTTTTTGTGACAAAAAGATCAGTTCGGGATCACCTCTATATATTGATTAAGAGGTACAGAAAGAAGATGAATGCTGAAGAAAGGTCAACTCGAGTGTCACCTGAACCCACAGAATTAGACCAAGCAGTGGCAGATATTATTGAAATGGAGGAAGTCACTTCAACCTCCCAGGAGATTGATGAAGCAGTGAGAAAAGAGAAAGAGGACACTGATAAACAGAAAGCTGAACGTATAAAAAAATGGTAATGGAGAAATTAGGAGAAACCCAGAAGAGAGCAGTCGAGAAAGGATAACAGGAAAAACCATATGAAGAAAAAGAGAAGGAGTGGCAATGAAACAATCCTATTTCTGCGTGAGAAAGCGGAAAGCGAGAAAGCATTGAGAGAAGAAGAGTTAGCAATACGACGAAAGCAGCAAGAATTGGAGGAGAAGAAGCTGGCTTCTTATCTAGATCAACAGAAATCTATGATGGCGCTTATGCATCAGCAGCAGCAGCAACAATCTCAGATCCTCATGGCTGTTGTTGACAAACTTGTGAACAAACAAAGTTAGATCCCTGTACTCAGGAGTATTTTCTATTGTTTTCCACATTATGTCATAATCTAATTTGTTATGGAATTATATTAATTCATTGTACAGTTAAGAAAAACTGCTCTCAATGGTTTATTGAAGTTAAACAACCATTTTGTTCTTTATTCAATTTTCTTGTGCCGTAAGTTTACATACAAAAGTTGTGTTGAATAAATATTTCATGTCATATTACTTCAATGATTACATTAAGCAAAATATTCTTGCAGTGTGGGAGGGTCTAAATCAAAATACTGGGAAGTGGTATTACCATGAAGGCATGTGAGGGCATTCCTTAAAAGGGCACAAACAATGTACATTTTACCTATTTGGCTGAGCTCTATTTTAAAGTTTTTCTTAAAATCGAGAAAGCAAAAATAATCTATTACGTCCCCAAACAACCACTCACTCACTCACAATCCATTAGCGTCACTGATCCACTGAGTTCGCGGGTGTGAGTTGCATGGTTTTTGATTTGCTCCTCCACAAGGCGCGATTTTCTGCGTCCAGAATTATTATATCGAGATGGTCTCTACCACCTCACCACTTCTACCCTTCATAGTGCCAACATTAAGTGTTGTTATCCGGAAATTATGACGTGGTCGCTTGATGTCGATCTGGCGGTGCACACGTCCGACACCCACTCTACCGGTGACAACACCCCTATTTCTAGGGGTACCGTACTCACTAATACTATTCAAAACTACAACCATGACTAACAAAATTGAAGCAAGATTTTTTTTTGGCCGGATGCCCTTCCTGACGCCAACCCAGTGAGGTGATGGGGACCGGTATTTTTATCGAGACACCAT
>JAOBBB020248663.1:0-11240 GCA_025331005.2 Zoanthus gigantus | reverse complement strand
ACCGAATATTTGGTATCAAAAGGGTATAAAGAATGATATCAAACAATTTCATTTTTCATTTCATAGGCACTTTAAAGGAGTTCTAACACCTGACCACTGCGATACTGGTGCAGCGCCCTTACCCAACTGAGGTACTGAACCACGTTAGTTGGGAACAGATCATTGTCTTATTTAAAATGTGTAAATCATTCGTTTCTAACAACCACGATACAAACTCTGTCCGTAACAAGATAACGACCTAATTTAGGAGCCAAGTCATTTCTAGCTGGGCAAAGGCTTACTTATTTGGGACACAATTGTTACCACTCTAAGGTGGACAGAGACCCTTCACAAGACAGACAGACACACAAACACTGAAGTCACCGAGAGCCGACGTCTTAACGTCCTTATCCGAGAAGACAGAAAGAAAGTTTAACTGTCTGCATTAAAAGGAAAAGGCAGCACCTTCTCAATTTTTTTAAGACCCTATGTGTTGGTCCGGCCGGGAATCAATCCCGTGACTCGTGCACAATACAGTGGCACTTTACCAACTAAGCTAACCTGTCCTATAACGGTTAACTTGATTAGTACACACTCTAAAGAGATATTCACGACATTAGAATACAACTTCAGGGGAAAGTTTCCCAATAACAAATATAAAGGGAAAAAAAAAGGATTTCTCCAAGTTAAAAATGTACAACACGAAACAGTTTTTATCACATCCCCGTCAAATATTTTTAACTTGTAATTTTCATATAGCAAAGATTTTGGTTCACGTATCAAGAAATGGGATTGCATCTGCACAAAAGAAAGTTAACGTTATTTTTGTATGCTCATTTCCAAATAAGGGAAAAAGCCTTATCTGGAAGAACCCCTATTCAAACGAAAACAAAGAAACAAGATTCAAAAACCATTCATTTGAGAGTATTAAATCCTAATCTATGTTCCACCAAATGGTAGCGCGTCAGTCAACCACGAACTATATTAAATTTGCCAAACGCAACCATAACAATGGTCATTTGTTGATATGAAACAAAATCTAAGAAGAAACCATATTAAGCAAAAAAATAATGAAACGGGAGAACGAGTTTAGGACTAACCCCAAAAGACAATATAGCAGTTAAAATATTTGAAAGTACATGAATAATCACCTGTGACAAGCATGGAAGACATTACAACAGGAGAACTTTACTTTACACCGCCGCCGATAGTGTTCACAAAGCCACTCCGGGGACTCCTGGACAGGATACTTTTCGTTACAATCTTCAAGCTTTGAACCATCATTGACTGCGGAAGCACCAACATCTCCCTTGTCAACTGTAACTTCTTTTTCCTTAAGATTTCTTTCCTCTTTCTCTTTTTGAACCTGCCGCCATTCTTCTTGTAACTTCTTTTGTCTATTCCTGGCTTCCATCTCCACGGCCTTTCTTTCCCTGTAAACACTTTCTATCAATGCACATGCTTCTGCTACCTGTGCCTGTAAGGTGCTAGAAGATTCACCTTGTGATTGAGAAAACGTCACGTTGGCTCCTTCACTACCTTGTATTTCATGTTTTGGTTGTAACTCTCCTTCAAAATTTTTACTCTTTTCTTCACTGGAGCACAAAGCTTTATCGTTACTTAAGTCCTCTGAGTTAGTATCCTGCTCAGCATTTGTATAACTGAATCTCTCATCTTGTACACGATCTTTCGAAAAATTGCTGTTCTTTGTAGTAAAACTATTTCCCAGGAAATCTCCTGTACAATCCAGGGGCGCTGTATTGATGTCGTTATTTGATGGACAAGGCATGATTTTTGAACTTGTTGTATCGCTTCCAGGTTCTGTGGATTGGTTCGGATTAAGCGTAAATTGGAAATCGTCACCTGACTGATGATTTAAAGTTCTTGCCTTCTGTTGTTGGAGCTGAGCCGTTTCAGATTGCTTCTGTGTCTCTTTCCTTATTTCTTCTCGTTCTACCTCACTCACAAGCTGCTGCTGCTGTAGCTTTTCTGTTGTCTCAGAAAAATTACATTGTGTGGACAGGGACAAGTCATTACTTTTTGGATTACTTTGTACTGGAAGGCTAATGTCACGAGAATGACGAGCAAGGAAAGCAGATTCCAGTCCAGCATTTTCAGCACTGCTTAAGTTACTTAGGTTCCATACCTTTTGATTTACACTCTGTTCAACCTCTTTTGGTCTAGCGCTTTGTAGAGTAAATGATAGTTTACTTTGAATATCTTCCTTTAAATTTTTAACTGTAGTATCGGACACAACGAGATTGTCCTTCTTTGATCTACAACCCTGTCCCATGTAAACAAGTCTGCTATTTTCGTCTGATGGAAAAACGTTGGCTTCACTTTCTGTTACTCTTGCTTTATTGTTTACTCGCTTCGGATTTTGGAAATGTGCAACGTTGACACCTCCATCACATTCATTTTCATCGTCGTCATCATCATCACTTGAAGATGATGACTTACGTTCAAGTTGGTCGGGTTTTAATGGAGGTAATTCATCACATATCTCAAAATGTTGACGATATTGCGAACTTCCTGAAGAAGTACATTCCGCTCCCGTTTTAAACATTACTTCTTTAGACAGTCTGTCACAAGACCTAAAGTCAGCTTTGAAGCGTGGTTTTGCGTCATTTATTGCACTTTGGTTTAGGAATGAAGGATCGTCGATAGATTTCATTTCTGCAGTACTACATTCCTGATTCATATCAGACTTCACATCTCCCTGTTTATTAGTGTACATAGGTCCTGATGCAGTCACTGACACACCAATAGGCAAAGAAGTAGCTTTTCCATAAAGCCGTGGCGACAAATTGACGAAATGACTCCCAGATGAAACTGGCGCTACATTACGAGTGGCCTTCAATTCTAATTTCTCAGAGCAACCTGCTAAACTCCCTTGTTTGCAGCACGAGAGAGCTGCAGATTCATTATCAACTATGATAAGCCCATTGTTTTTCTTTTGTGGATTATTGCTTCTCAGGGAACTGTCAATTACCACCGAAGTGTCTTCCGGTTCTTTAAAAAATATTTTAATCAGGGTATCCGAAGGACTCTCTGCACTGGAGCTTTTGTGATATTCACTTATGTTCCTGGCGTAAATTCTTTCATTACCTTCAGTGGCACTAAAATATTCTTCGCAGCTGTCTTGATCTTCACTTGATTCAGCGGTGTTTTGCCTATGGCCATAAGTATGGGATCTGATAGAATCTCCATCAGATGGAGCATTTGAAAATTCAGAATCAACAATCATTAACGAAGAATTCTTAGCAACAGAGCAGCTTCCAAACTCAGGATTAAGGAGGCTTGATTTTGCTTTGGAACGAATGGCTCCAATATGAAGCTCTTGAGCATCTTCGTTTACAACTGTACCACGTGTTACCTTTGTTTGATTGCATTCCTCAGCTGCTGACGCAACTTCATCTTCGGCTCTGTCTTCTTGTCTCAGCAGTTCATTATCACTAACGTATAGTGAGTAATCACCTTCTTCTCTTGTTTTGAATCCTCCTGCACAGCTGCCAACACTACAGGAATTATCATTACCACTCTCACCTTCTGATATGGGTCCATTCCTAGATTCCTCAAGTCTTTCACCACCTGATAATAAAAATAACGAAAACTTGTAATTAACGCTGTCACTACTTTAGAACTGCCTCCATCGTCAAAAACATTAACCAAAATTCAAATTTTAGATAAGGTGCTAAATGGTCCAGAAAGCAGTAAAATAATTGCAAATCTCAAAAACAGTAAAACATTCTATGAACTTTGCCCACGTGTTGCCACGACCGCCATCTTAGAAACTCGCACGAGAATTCTTCGCAAAATTCTGCTCTGAATGTATCAAGGGATAGAAACAAGATGGCGGACAACAAGCGAAGTCTGCATGTGGGAGTCGGCGACGCCGATGTCAAAGAACAATAGTAAATACAATAACTGCAAGTTGGAATGCATCAGCCTGAACACCTGCACAAAGTTGTCGCTAAAACTAGAACGTGAAAAGCCCTACTTTTGGAGTTCTCGGGACTGCAAGGACGTAATAACAAAAATATACTAAGTGCTTGTTTAGGTTCATGGAGTTCTAAACATTTCATTGTTTACTGCTAACAGAGTTTAACGCGAACAAAACAAAACCCTAATAACCCGCGCAAGGAAATAAAAACATAACCAGAAATGTATTTTTCTGAGTCGTCGTCGTTGGCGTTCCCGTCCTCGTTGCTTAAAATGCCTAGTGTTGTAAAACGTGTTGTGGTTTTGAAAAAAGGGTAAAAATGCTGGATGTGTGCACCCAAATCGACCTGAAATACTAAGTCAGTATCTTTTACTATTTTAAGTTTTAGTTTCAACTGGAAACGGAATTTTCTCAGCACACATTACCTGTTACGATCGTTACCGTGAACTCCTATTGCCTGTATACGTTAATAGTGATGTACTCTCTGTCTGCCAAAAACTTAACTTTTGGAAATTTAATTTATCTTCAATGTTCGATAGAAATAGTTTAATTTGAATCGTCAATTTGAAAAATCGTCAGCTTTATTAATTTACCTTTACTGTTTGCATCAAATTCTGTACATAGCTTTTGCGAATTCGTATTTTAGCAACATTAAGTTGGATCTACGTCAAATCCTGTTGGTTCTAAACGTTAAGCTATAACTCCTTTTTAGAACTTATTGGCACGGAGCTTTAACCTGGTTTTTGTAGAAGTTTTTGATAATGGCTGGATGCAACACTAGATGATTTTTAAAGAATAAAGAGAGAATACTTACTGATGTTTCGGACGTTAGTCCTTCGTCGGAGTAAAGGGAAGAAAAACAAAAAATGTAGGGTTTCCTGTTTTTATTTTTTGTTTTTCTTCCCTTTACTCCGACAAAGGACTAACGTCCGAAACGTCAGTATTTTCTCTTTTTTACGGTGTAGAATTTACATTTTTATTACTAAATTGTTTCTTTAGAAACACCGACGCAACTCAAACTAGTTTACCGCTAGTTAGCTTTCTATTTTAAAAAAATAAAGCCATCAAGTCAACATTCCAGTGAATTAAATCTAAAAACCTACCGTTTATGCATTCTCCGAGTCTTTTCTGTCTCTGTTTGAGCTCAAGGTCAAACTTTATCCTCTCGATACTCCTCAACGCTGCGTCACGTTCAAACAGTACCTCGCCATAGCTTCTCTGCATGTCCTTCAGTTCTTCAGTCTTCTGTTCCAGTTTTCTTTCCAACCTATGAATGGTTTTTTGAAAATATGCTATATCTCTCTGTTTTCCTGACTTGCACCAACGTTTAACTGACTGACGATATGAGGCCTTTATTAAGTTTTCCTTTTTCGTGGAAAATGAACCTCCTTCTGAGGAGGAATCCTCGGTTTCTGATGACGAAAATGTCTGAGATGTTGTTGCAAGGTTGTCTGACGTGACAATTTTTCGTGTGTCGAGGTCCGGAGGGCCATTAACAGATATGCAGCTATCTTTAATTGGGTTTGTAATGTCTGTGCTTAGGCTACATATTAAGCCACCAACAGACATACTGGGCTTGTCAGCTTCAGTTTGTTGAAGCTCATATTTGCAATTTCCAGTGTCCTTTGCTGCCCCTTTCCTCTCACTATCGCTGCTGTCAAAACCAGAATCTGCATGAAGTACCTCATGCGATGCCATGATCCTTTCATTACCTTTGCTGAGCAAAGGGTAGCCTGAAGACTCGCTATTCTCTGTATTACTGCAACTTGGATCATTACTGAAAATGTCTACTTCTGCGGGAAACTTTCTGGAATTCTTTGTGACTAATCCTTCAATTGCTGCTTGCAGAACAGCTACATTTGCTCTGCTTCTTTTCAGACACCGGCGCAGAATCTGAATCTCACACTTAAAAGGAATGGAATGGTTTTAATTGACAATTACAATATTCCACTATCCTTTTTCCCTACCTCAGCTGCATACCTTTTGTGAAACAAATAGCATTCCTACACAATTTCTTTATATAGGGAAATTACATTACAGTTACTTTAATAATTCATAAACATGTTAGGTTAATGGCAACAGAAAAAATACCAACTTCTAAATCCTGGTTTTTCAAGGAGCCGACTAGTACGTAATACTTCGTGGTTAAAATGTTTTTACCTGAAGTAAATTACTCTTAGAATTTAAGATCTTGAAATCATGGATGACTCAAAACTTTCTGAATACTGTACATGTTGATCGCTTTGAGTTCTAGAGATCACCTCACCATGCAAAGATTACGGATGATTCGAAAATACTGAGCACGTTCTTGTATCGAAAAAAAATATCATAAATCATAATAAATCATTTGCAATCCTCGATCGTTTGGTGGTGGCAAGACCTTGATCTGATCCTTTTCTAATACTCATTTTTCATTTTCGGTCAACAAGTTGTATCACTAGAGGAAAAGATCTATTTGAAGCAATGTTTGTCTAAAAAAAGGTGGAAGAGAAAAACGTGAAGGATAATTCTGCTGGAGGAAGCGAAAGTACTTTCAGTGCGTAAGGGGAAAAGGAATTCTAATTTAAAGCCTGGGTACTGAAAAATTGAAAATATATCTATCAAAATTATACTTAACAGAGCAAGACATCAAGAAGTGCTGCATATAACTAAATGAATCGTAAAACGGCCGCACTGGAAAGCTAGCCGACTTTTTTTATTGCAAAGCATTTCACTGTTCTCAGTTAGAAACAATTTGGGCATCCTGCGATGAACAGAAACGGTTTTGTGGTTAATTGAGTTTGACTTTATACCATAGCATAAAAAACAGCAATATGAAAAATCTTGACAGTTATAACAGTAATTTACGTATATGTGAAAAAAAAGATTGAAAAAATCTTTCAGGTATCAATAGTAGTTGGTCGCTGGTACAGTGCCTCTACCAAACGAGAAAGAAGCTACTGTACAAATGAGAGAGCAGATCATTTTAAGCGGGTCCAACAGGGCCACTCTGAGGTGAAGAGCAATCCTTATTTTATAAAAGAAATAAAGCATGTTTCCTGTATCTTCAAAACCTAGGCAAGGTATGTGAAAATTCTCATGCAGGTGGAAACCCTTGACTGCGTATCGAGTTTTCACTGATCTGCTTTTGAGTTCTCCCAAACGGTCGCATTGGTTTTCACCAGGCTATGAAGGTACAGAGAATGTGTTTTATTTCTTAAATGAATGATCGTCGTGGTTGTCTATGCAATGTAGGTAATTGAAAAATAAAGCCTAAAAAATCTTCATACTTCCACAGGAGTCCAAACGTGGCCTCTGCTATACTGAAGCAGTGATACTTACTATAATTTACTTACTCTTACTCTTACTCTTAGCAACTGTTTTGAATTTTCTCTTTCTGCTACGTATATTTTGAAGTAAAATAATGTCTGCATACATTTAAACATCCAAGTTAGGGTAATACCTTTATGTCCTGATACAATTTTCTCTCACATGTCTCATCCTTCCATGGAAGTGGTTGTTTCTCAGGTACCCTAGTGAAACTCTTTGGCTGTTTAATCAAATGATTTCCAAGTCTGGAAGAACATCGGCTGTCCACATGAGAACAGAGTTCAACACCAATGCTTGCACATGATTCCATAAGAATGTGGTTAACTGTTTGATTGAGCACTGAACACAGACAATGCTTTGATTCCATCATGTCACTATGAAATAAAGTCTTTGTTCGCAGTTCCACAGCACCATTTAGGTAATGCAGATAGATGCTCGCCTTGGGTTTCTTCAAAAACAGCGAGACTGTATTGGCTGTAAACGAGAGGTCACTCAGCACTCCCACGTGATCACTCCTACTAATAAACAAAACTACAAATTTACTAATTAGAGTTTCTAGGCTATAATCTTTAGAGCACGAGAACGTCGAATAACTTGACCACAACTGATTTTTTAAATGAACATCGTCAGAAAATGAATTCAATTCACTATGGTCATTACAGCCTGCCATCGACTTCTCGTTCAGGAACAATGGTAGAGCAAGCTCTATCTCCTGACACAATGCCTTGTACGACGTTACTGAAACCAACGATTTAACACTGAAAACTAAATCCGTGGTCAGTAGTGCTCCTGCCTGCAAACTTCCTCTTAAACTCTCTGATATGGTCCAACCCAATAATCGCAAAGATTCAATGTCAACTTTATCACAACACTTTGCAAGAACAAATATCCTTTGCGAACATGCATCTGTTTTCAAACTGCGAACACTGAGATCTGAGTGAGAATAATGATTACTGGCATTGCTTTTGCCGAACTCTTCAGTAACTACAACATTAACAGTAACAATCTTGTCTTGAAAAAGAACCTTCTGTGCAGACAAATAAATCATTTGAGTGTTGAGAACATATGTGTATAAATCACTTGCATCTTCATTTTCGTCAAGAGAAAGCAACTCTTTCATTCTTTCCAAAATCAGAATCAATTCTTTCTCTTTGTTTTCCATCAAATTACAAGTTTGTACCACAAGAGCTAATGATGAAAGAAGAATATTATTTGGTGGTTCATCTCTGCGTGATGTAAGCAGTTTCTGTGTAATCTGAAGGGCTTTACTTAGCCATGTCTTACCGTTACACCGATCCCATCTTTCATCTGTTGAAGCTTTAACAAAACCAAGGCAGCCGTGAAGAAGCATTTGCAACTCTAGACTACCTTCTTTCTTTGCTAAGTTTTTAATGGTTTTAAGGGCTTTCGAAGTTTTCCCAAGTGGTATGCACTGCAGGATAACTTTACAAAATACAATTAATAAATCTTCATCGTTCAATGGATTATACCTTAAATGCACTTCAGAAGTCACCTCTGTTTGTGGCCTCACGAACCCATGATCAACTGTCTGGTGCGAAAACAATTTTCCATGCAAAAACGTAAGGTCAAGCGATTTACCATCACATTTAAAAGACGAGAGGCTATCAAGAATGCCTGCCTTCATCAACTTTGTTAGGTAACACAGTTGAAGGTTTTTATCTTCAAGATGAGATTGATCCAAAACACGAAATGCTTTCTCAACATTCTCCCTTGCTTTTGTTTTTTCTTCCAAATAGAAATGCTGTACATGAGCAAGTTCGCAGTAAAAGGAAAAAAGTCTGGGTTTGCTACTACTGACAAAGTGTTCGTAAATTCTTATAGCTTCTGAAAGTAAAATTGTGCTTTCTTTGTAGTCCCCCAACAAACAGCATAATCGTCCAAGCTCATATAGTACCTCAGCCCTTGAAAAATGCTCTGAGCCATAAATGGCTTGACAAACGTCTGAAACCTGTTGCAAAATCTCTCTCGCTTTAACAGTTTTCCCAAAAAGCTGTAACATCTTAACAACTTTCATCAAAAGTAGAACTTGCATTTCTCCAAAAACTGACTCAATACTCCAGAACTCAAACTGCAAAAACCACGGCAAAATCCTCTCAATCTTTTCATTTGATTCTTTGTGTTGCTTCATTTTGAGATCTAATTCACTTTGTTTGGCCAAAACAAACGCAAGAATATGTGACTTGTTGCTACGATCTAAAAGGAGAACAGAATCATGAATGATCTCTAACTGCTCTTGTGCCAACTTCCAATTTCGTTTTGCAGAATATAACTTGGATATATTGAGTCTCAAAACAACTTCCCACAATCGCTGCTGAGGCGTGATTAACCATCTGTTATGGTCCAGCATGTCGAATCCTTCAGTGAGAAAGAGTTCGGCTTCATCGTTCTTTCCCATGTCAAGATTAACTCTTCCAAGATTATTAAGAACAACAGCGCACATGTGAGAAGCATCAGGACACATTTCTTTCACAGAAGAGGTAAGTTTTCTTACAGCATCAATATGTCTAGCTATGTTTGAGCAGCTTACAGCAGATGAAACCACAAAGTTGTTCCAGATAATCATTTTATCAAGTAATTCCACACATTTGTTATCATTCTGAAGCTGCTCAACTCGATGCTGGAAGATTTCGTTTGCCTTGTGAGGCATACACAGTTCTAACGCCAGAATTCCTAAAAAGTTTAATATGTCCATTTCGTTATGAAGCTCAAACTTATTGCAACTTAGAGGAACTAAACCATCGATGATAGTCAATTTAGTTAGCCCCACAGAATTAAGTTTTGAAATAAACGCAGCAGCTTCTTTTGAAACTTCATTCAGTGACAAATAACCAAAACTGCCATTGATGACGAAGCTGCAAAGGTGGTCAAATGCTTTTCGTGCATGAGAAAGGTCACCTTTTTTGTAGCACAAGAATACTTTTTCCAACTGAGGACACAAATCACTAAGTTTCTCAACATCTTCCTCTTTCAACGAAGTTAGCAAGCAATCACATGAATCAGGTTGGGTACCATCTAAAAAAAATTAAAAAAAAAAACGTTTACGATAAACCCTAACAAAAACCTTTTGTATTAAATAAGGTCAGCTTCGTATACTACTGTTCATACGCTACTTACGGTGAAAATCAAACATTTCAACCTTGGAATGTCTAAATTACGGTTAATCTGGCCGAGACCTAACGCTTGAACGTCAGCTCTTTACACTACTTATGGTGAAAATCAAACATTTTAACTTTGGAATGTCTAAATTAGGGTTATTCTGGCCGAGACCTAACACTTGATCTGAACCATTAGCTCTTTACGCTACTTACGGTTATTATCTTGAACATTTTAATCTTAGAGTTCATGGCTAAATTAGAGTTATTTTGGCAGAGACCTAACGCTTGAACCATCAGCTCTTTACACTACTTACAGTGATTATCAAACATTTCAGCCTTGGAATGTCTAAATTAGAGTTATTCTGGCCAATACCTATAAACACTTGAACTCTTTACACTACTTCGTTAAAAATGTCCCACCTTGAGTTGTTTAAATTACAATTTGTAGGTTCTTGTTCACGCATTTAAAAATATTTATGTAAAATGTCCTATAAGTGCCTTTTACAAATAATTGTTGCCATAAACGAAGCTTCAAAACTATCCCACACACATTATACAGAAAGTTCTATATTCAATAACCCTTATCGTTATCAAAGCGATACCAAGGCAAACTTAAGGATAAAGAGATTCTTCAAGTTCTTGTTCGAGTCAATGGAAATTCAGGTATTGTCAGTTTAAACAACACAAACAAGGCCGAAGAAAAGTGCTACAAATATTACAAGAGAAAAGTACAAAATATAAGGAACCAAAAATATGTGCAAATCTGGTATTATTTCTAGCATACAATAGGAAGAATAACTTCGAATAATAACATGTTTATATTAAAAAGGTAAACTGTTAAAACTTTTTAAAAAGTCACTAAACGTTTTCGATCAAACGATCATCTTCAGAGT
>JAOBBB020248572.1:0-11241 GCA_025331005.2 Zoanthus gigantus | reverse complement strand
TAATCAAACAAACCACAATTTCAACTATCAGTTTTTACCAAATAAATTAAATGTGCATCCTTGAAAAACGGGCGGGGGGGGGGGGGGGCAACACCATATTCCATGAGTTTGTGAAGACGGATTATGAAATCTCTACCTGTCAATCATGTTTTTCATATCTAATGAGTTTGTGAAAAAGGATTATGAATTTATAAAATCTGAGAATTATATAAATTACGGGATTCCCCTTTTTATGCCATATTTGACGAGAGATTTGATACGTAAAATCACTATTGAAGTAACGTACCAAAATCCGGCTCGGATGCCCCTTTTCTAACTACTAAAAGAAAATTTTCCGGTACCTAGCCAATCACCTCTAAGTCTACGGAAAACTTTCTCGTGGCAAGAAATTAAATTTAACACATGTTCACGAAATTGTGCATTTAATTAACTTAATACTTGTTAAAAAGACAAGTTACTTTTACATTTGGATATATTAGAAGTCAAAGAAGACTTTAATTCATTTCATTGCTAATATCATCAGTAAGATGCATGAAGAATTCGACATCCCGATAATTTTTTAAATCAATTTTCAAAATATTTGTTATGAATTTATAAAAAGCTCAAGTTTTTCTCGAAATGAGCATTTTCGTTTGGTTTTCTAGCTATTGTTATGATTCAGTTAGCCAAAGGTCAACATTTTTTGTAATATACTATTAGCAAATTGGACCTGATCAATTGATTTCTCCAGGTTCACCCCACCACAAGACCTTTCCAAAATACTTAACTCACAGTGGAACTGATCTATAACAATAAACTGATTATGCAACGACATTGCTTAATAAAGTTTACAAGAATAACTTTATCTTACAACCATGTATTATTGAAAACAAAAATTAAAACATACCTGCTCAAAATAATTGTCGCCGCGGTCAAGTTGGGAATCCTTCTATTAATCGATGTTCTTTGCATATCTCATTTAGTTGCAAAATATTTTGAAAAATATTGTTTAAAACTTTTTTATTCCTTCCTCCACGAATACTTTTCGAGTCGATTTGGTGAATGTGAAACAGTTACGACATTTGCGCAGCAAAATTGTGTGCCAAATATTTGACCTCGGTCCTGGAAGTCCGCGGTTGGCCCATATTTGCAGCTTGAAATAAGGGAAAATTTTCTGGCAACAAGCCAATCCATGGCCAGTATCAGGTCTAAAGGAAAATTTTAAAATATGGCAGTTGTTACTCAATTATCAAATGCAATAACCATAGGCATTCCAGGCATAATAATACAGATGATATATAATGAATCATTTTGAAATTTATGCATCATCATTGTTAAGCTTGGGTGGTCTGAGTATGTACAAGAATTTTGAACAGAAATTAAGAAAATTGTCAATTTTGTTTAATGTCAGTAGAAAGAAAATATCGGTTCACGTGCCCACAACCTTAGTCGAAATAACCCAAATAAGTAACATAAATTTATGTCAAGAAGTGTTTGAGATGGTCAGATATTCCAAAATCCCAGTTTTCCCATGCCCTGGCTTGACATTGGTATGTGCATTATATTATTTTTTGAATATGCCATTTAGGATATTTCTCTTGTATAAATGTACTAAAATACATTAACTCAGGCTTTTTAATTTTCAGGATTTTTGGTACCAACTAAGGTGGAAACTCTGGGTCGTGGTGGTACAATTAATGTAACATTTGCTTGCACAGGCTGCAAGACAAGGGAATTGAATTTTAAAGGTTCTGCTATCGTGGAAGATTCAAAACGAACTGTTGTTAGACTTGCCCTCGCAGTTTCTTTCATTGTTACTGGACACGGCTTTGCAAAATTCAACAGAACCCTAAACCAGTGTCTTGGGATCAATGCTCTTTCTAAAAACCGATTTTATGAAGTTGTCAAGCTAATGTATCATCCCATGTATGACATTGTGAATAAAATGTATGAGGAAGAGTAGGAAAACATGAAAGGTTTGAGTGACATGAAGCTTGGCAATTGGAAAAGAGCGGTAGTAACTGCGGATGGGGTTTGGCATACCAGAGGCCATTTTAGCAAAAATGGATCATTTGTGGTTAAAAATTATCTAACTGGAAGACTTTTATGGTTTGGCCACAAATGTATGCGTGGCAAAGATCAAGTGGCAACAGAAGAGGAACTGTTTGAAGGAACTTCAAAATCGATGGAGTGTTAGCTGATCAATGCTACAAGGCTGCAAAGGACGAAGGGTGTGAAGTGGAAGTGGTGTGGCAGGATGGCGACTCTAGTTCACTGAAGTCAGTGGAGAAGGTGTTTGGGGCGGAGCCAAGGAAGGTATTCAAGTGTGGAGAACATGTTGGGCGAGCACATGGAAATAATTTGAAGGAGTTGGCTAAACAAAAACAGTTCTCTGCTACCCAAATTGCAAGACTAAAAGAAAAGTTTCCAGACGTTGAACATGTCAAGTGTGCATGTAAGCGACAGAGCAAAACATGTGGTTGCTTATCTGATACATTTATAAAGAATACTAGAATAAACCATTTCTGTTGTCTACAGCAGTGCAATGATCCTGCAGAATATGCAAGAAGAATGAGGGCTTTGGGAGGGCAACACTGTATAGATGAGCAATTATGGGAAGGAGAATGTGGTTTCCACCAGCTGAAAGCTTGTACCTGTGGCAAATAAAGCGAGGTATAGTAGGCCGTTTGGTGCAAACTTCAAGGTTAGGAAAGTCATTCACATTCAAGGAAGATTCATTCAAGCTCAACTCAAGCACATTTGTAATTCACAAGATGATTGATTTAATTTCAAGTAATTCAATAAAGATTAAGCTACTTTAGGCCAAGAATCAAGGTCTGAAAATACTTTCAGAATCAACAAAATTTATAAATTGAACATTTAAGAAGATCGATTCAAGATCAAGAAACGTTAACTCGACCAATCTTAATTACCTTTGGAATTCAAGCTCAACCCCCAAAATATCTATGTCGATCAAGGTCAGAACCTTGTCGACAAAGCCCCGTTCCGTGTCAACAAACCATGAAACTTGTCAACAATATACAGGAAGCCCAAGTCGAGCAAACTCGTTCCCAGTTTTTCTTTGTAATGCATTCAAAATGGCGGACCACAGTATATACTGGGATCTATTTTTTGAATCGATTGCCAATTTACTCGATGAATATGAACATAATATGGACACTGGAGATACGGACATTAGAGAAAGTATTGCTATAAGAATGGAATATGCTATTGTTGCACTACAGCAAGTTGCATTCATCGCATCCAGCCCAGAATGTTTACCTTTCATGCAGTGTCTTTTAAGGAATGTTCGTGTTTTAATGTTACATTGGACAAGGAAGAATGGAAATAATTCTCGTTGTACGCAAATAGCTATTTATGAATATGAGCCACCAACAATCATTTCAAGTGGTGCAGTAGGGAGACCAAAAGTAGTGCTATCAAGGGATCTTCAACTATTTTCGCGGAATTTTAGGTTGCCATGGCAACCGATCAGCTGATTGATCAGTTGTTCCCGGGGAAAATGACGTCATCGATCAGCTGAGACCCCTCGCAACGCAGGACGTCGTCCCTAGCAACGCATGACGTCATCCCTGGAAATGACGTCATCATGAAAAAACGAATAAATAGCGGGGTGGAGAGAAAAAAAATTTTATTATTGTTCAGAAAAAATAGGATGGAGAACGAAAAGTACGAGGATCTGTTAGGTTATTGCCGTGCCTGGAAGATTGAAAACAGGGACCAATTTTGGCAGAAATGGATAGGGAATCCCAAAGAACGAGTCCGTCTAGACATTTTTGGTGAACTGGCCAGTTATCAATCGCGAGAAGCCTATACCCTGGAAGATCAAGTGTATTGCGTGGTCCACATGTGGCGGCACATCCAGAAAATCGAAGCCCAGTGAGCCCAACCTTTTAGCAGTTTGTGCGAGTCCGTAGGCTATCTGGAACGAGAAAAAATCATTCCACGCCGGGCTAGCGTGGGCATGAAATCGGCACACTCGTTAGCCTGCAGTAAAAACTTAAATCAGCGGTATTTCGCAAAATTTTTATTCGTGTGCCTTTTCAAAATGGCGGAGTTTCTTGTGAAATTACACGAAACTGTCGGTGCTTATATTTCCAATGCAGGAGATAAAAAACTAGCGAGAGATATCGGCAATGATGTGCTGCAGCTATCGAGGGCTGTCGTTAAGCATCATACGTATCCCGAAGAACGACGATATAAGTATTTCCTCGCACAGCCCTCTAGAATGCTGGCAAGAGAAATGTACAGGTGGAACAAAAGCATATGCAGATTGTTAAAACGTTCCCCATCACTGCGAACCCCCTGGGAAATAAGAATCAAACGAAACCTCCCACTAGAGCTATTTGACACTCTGAAGGCCAGTGTTATTGCCTGCGGCTGGGGGCAATTGACCAGAAGTACCTCTCACGTGGAGGAAATAGTGATGACTGACGAAGGTAATTTTAGGAAAATGGTGTTGTCTTGGAACAACAAGTATAGTCGCCAGTTGGAGGAGGAAGAGTTACTTGTTAAAAGGGAGAAAGACGGTGGTTATAGTAGAGTAGTTTTAGGGAAATCCAGGCCAGTAAAAATGAAATATTCTAAGAAACTAGAAGTTTTTTATTTATCTCTTCGCTATGGCCACTGGAACAGACTAGGTGTTCCTCAACATTCATTTCACCTTGACTAAGAATCGCTAATTACTGGATTTAATCTTGGGAGTTTTCAAGCATCCAAATGGGAGGAGCAAATTGTTTTATTATGAAATGAGAAATTATTCCTTTTGTTTTCAACATGTTGATTTCTAACATTGTAGTTCTTGATTATCTTCTGTTTCGAGATAAAAAAAGTACTTGCATGTGTGTACTCTAATTTGTACAGAATGAAGTCCATCTATCAGTGTCTTTTGCTAATATGATTGAGAGTTCCCTTTCTGATTTTGAACTGTAGGGGTTAAATGATGTTCCATGTAGCTCAAAACTCATTTAAATGACACATGCAGTTTAAAAATTTTTAAGTTTGACTCTGAAATTTATACTTTTGATTCTAAAGTTTGAAAAATTGATTTTTAAATTTAAGACTTGATTCTGCAAATAGTTTTAAATTTCAGAATCACGTTTTAGATTTCTGAATAAATTTGTTTTAAATTTTAGAATAAAATTTCAAAATCAAATTTGTAATTTCAGAATTTTTTTATCAAATTTGTAATTTCAGAATTTTTTTTTTAAATTTTAGAATTCAAATCAATATTCAAAGTTTTAAATTTTGAAATCATGTTTTAAATTATTATCAGAATCAAGTTTTAAATTTTCAGAAGCAAATTTTTTACAGTGCTCGACCTTAACTTAAATCGCTGGTCCTTGGACTAGTTGAACTGAAAAGTTACTAGTCCTGAGTAAATCTATGGTAGTCCTTCCTGATTGCAGTATGACAATATCATTACAAACTACAAAGTAGTTACTGGTCCTGTGACTACTGGTTCTAATTTTCTACTAGTCCAGAAGCATTTTGCACTAGTCCAGGACTAGTGGACTACCGCTAAGGTCGAGCACTGTTTTAAATTTCAAGTGTGTGATTTGCGTGCACCATAGAACATTATAGGCTTAACCATTTTTGCACAAAAATAATTTCGATCTTGATTTTTTCCCATTTACCAGCCCTCCCTACCAATAAATAATGATGCCTGGAATGTTAATAGACTTAGAACTGTTTTCCAGCCGGACAATGTTAAATATTATAAAATTATCTGTCCTAAATGCTGGCAAAGAAACGTTATGTCTGTTTGCAATTGTTAGTTGTAATATCTGCAATAATGTTTTTGTTTTTATTTTTCTGGTTTTTAATGTGAGTTACCTTGTAGGGGACCTTGTGTCCTGTTGTATGCTCACATGTCCAGTTGGCAAACCATTAAATAAAATAATAATACTAATAAAAGATTTAAGTGAATTATGATAACTTGTAGATTTTCTTTCAAATTGATTGGGGGTTCCCTTTCTGATTTTGAACTTAAGGGATAGAATGGACAATGGAGGTGGCTTAATGTTGCATGTAGGTCACAACTCATTTAAATCACACATGCGGTTTAAAAATTTTCTAGATTTTAATTCTAAAATTTATACTTTTGATTCTAAAGTTTGAAAAATTGATTTTGAAATTTAATATTTGATTCTGCGATTAGTTTAAATTCCAGACTCAAGTTTTAGATTTCAGAACCAATTTTCTTTTACATTTCAGAATCAAAAATAATAATTATTCCAAATCAAGTTAATTTTTAATTTCAGAATTTTTTTTTTAATTTGAGAATTGAGTTTTCAAGTTTCAGAATCGATAAAGTTTTAAATTTTGGTATTAGAATCAAGTTTTAAATTTTCTGAAGCATATTTTTAAATTTTAAGTGTGTGATTCAATGTATCCTCCAGCACAAAAATAATTTCAATCTTAAGTTCTCCCTACCAATAACTGAAGGGTGCCTGGAATAAACCGATAAGTAACTTATGATAAACTTCAAATTCTTCTTCAAATTGCCTTGCATATATACTTGTGAATCAAAGGGAGACTTTAGATTATGCACCACTCAAAAATGAACACTACTGTTAAATAAAAATAAACTGATTTGGTCAATAAAAAGTTTATTGCAAAAGCCATAACTATTCTAAAGTTTTGTTCAAAAATAGAATTCAGTGTTATTTTAAATACTGAAACTATGAAGTTGATACTTCTGTTAAATAATCTTGCTCCTTAACATCTAAATGTACAAATGTACAAATTAACATATGAAGCTTTACAAGAAATTTTATCTAGGAAGGTAAACTAAGCAAGTTACAGATTTCCTCATCAAGTTCTCCTGTTTGGGCAGTTCTGCAAATAGCCTTATAAAGGTTTGAGGAACAATAAACACATTTGGCTTGGTTTTCACCTGTTTTAAAACCACAATAACAAAACCCAGGGAGGTGGGCTTCTTTTGGTGTGTACCTGTCCTTGCATCTGGCATACCGAAAGTGGAATGGGTCAATTTTCCTAAGCCAGATAGACCTAATATACTCATGACGCATGACCAAGCTCCACCGAGTTGAGAGTGTAGCATGCTGTGCAAATGATGACAAAGTAACATGCTTGGCTTCACGGCCTTGCATTGTGTTTATGCCTAAGCCTAATCCGAATTTTCTAAACAATTCTTTGTTGTGGAATGGAATTGCATATCCCACTGTCCAAACTGTAGGACTTATTGACCTCAACAGTAGGGAACAGGTGTTAAAGAATAATTGGCAGTGAACACCTAGTTCTTCACAAATTGCTGCATCAGTTTCAACTCTACTGAATTTTGATACTGCTTCACGTAATTGCAAGGCAGCAAATGCAACTGACATAAGTCTCAGCAATTCACGGTCTGTTTCATTTTCTCTCTTTAATGAATCAATAAGGAACATAAATTTGTGGCAAAAGCATTTGGTCTCTTTCCCAGTAAAACGATATTCAAATTTCTTTTTTCTCCCTTCTTTGAGCCATTTTATGATTTTCTTATACAGTCTAGTTGCACCAACATCATTCTTAACTGAAAGGACAAATTTTTTAAGAGGAGTTTTATCAGGCAGGGCTGATACATCACAGCCTGCCACAGAAATGTTACTTCGTGAAACTGCTTCTTCCAAAAGTAAAGAATTGATATACTGCCAAGCATTGTTTGAATTATGCAATGGTTCTGCAAAAGCATAGTCTACTAAATGTGCAATAATAGGTTCACTTTCCTGCCTAGATTTCTGATCTTTAATAAATTGTGTAAGTTTGCTGCGCTTGGTTGAGGGGGCTAAACGTGTGGCATCAAGCTCATTTTGTTTGGCTTTCACCCTAGCTGCCACAGCAAGCCTGTCATTGTAATTCCATGGTTGCCATGTAAACTCCCTTCCCTCACCAATTGCCCCATTGACAGTATCTTTGTTACCCACGTGCACATTTGCAAAGGAAGAAAAATAATGTGCAGCATTACTCAACTCGCCAGCAAATGTGGCCAACCACTTCATGTCAGAAGGAACTAAAGTGAACTTAAATTGCACGGGATACCCTGCCACATTATAGTTCTTACTTTCAACATAAGCAATATCAGAAACTAATTTTTTTGCATAGAGCTTCATGACAACATGAGACTCAGGGCAATTAGCTCCAGCAAGAAGGAAGTTCTCATTTTGGCTAGCAATTCGATGACCTACATTAAGAAAAGAAAGAAGCCATGCTGTGGCCTCATCATCTTTTCCGAACGGTGCACCATCGGCACCTACTGCTACTTTGAAACTGTATGGAGCCTCATTAAAGTGATGAAGAAATGGTGTTCCTTCCTTGCTTAAAACTTTATCTACATGAATGTACAAACTTGAAAGTTCGAGGAGAAAATCCTCTAGTTGCCTGAAAGCTCCTTCCACTTGTTCTTCATCTTTCAAGTTACCACAAAATTCAGATTTCATATCCATTATTTTGCCAGTATGAATAGATTTGAGAAAGGAAATAACCTTTTCATAAGTAAGAATTTTAGGTACTTTCACTCCTGAAACCTTAATGCTACTTCTACGAGCACTATTTCCATTAGACTTCATGCACAGGCTTAGCCTTACAGATTTGTATTTTTCTTTACTAATTAAACCTTTACAATATAAAACCTTTACACTTCTAACTAAATTATCAGTGTTTTCTTCAAATTTAGCTACTTCTTTGTTTACAATGGATGGAAGTACTTTCCTTGTTTTCTTAGAGCATGCAACATAGTTCTCGAGTTGCTCTGAACTTGCACTAGACACTAATGTGACCCACATACCATCAAGGCAAGGTTTTTTGTCACTTTCTGAGGCACCATGAATTTCAGCACATGCCTCAATGGTTTCATGTTTACGTTTCCATGAAGACCGTGGCTTTACGAACCTATCTTGGAGCTTTTCCGAGTTTCCAGGCTCAATCAGTGAAGGTGTCTTTCTTCGTAGCCTCAATCGTCTCTTCTTCTTTGTCTCAGAAACAACTTGTTTTGAAGGAGTCTTCAATGATTCTAGTTCTGAAACCTTGGATTGACATCTTTCGATCTGAAAAGAATTGATTGTGTAATTAATTTGATATACATATGAACATAATAATATAATACCAATAAAACTGTTTTTTTATCCTAGATTTTAACACCACTGGAGGTATTAATAAACAAAAATATTTGTTTTTCAAGGAATTATTCATTAAACACACAGAAATAGAGTTAATTTGTAAGAAGCAAACTGTTCTCACTTGCCCTTGATTTTATGCTATAATTTTGTAAGTGGGTAACCGTTTCAAGAATATGGCATATGGATTACATTTCAACGAATCAGGATGGATAAAAAGTTAACCTTTGGCAATGTATGACCCACAGCAATTCAGCTGCACTGAACTTAGCTTTTCTGGGGAACATGAGTGCGATCGCACATGATTTTTCAGGCGGTGTACAATCAAGATATCAAGTTGCATGTGGAACCAGTTGGTGTTAAACTTTGTTTGAGCGGTGTGCGACACTTGCAGACTGCAGACTTGCAGACTGCAGACTTTGAGACCGCAGATCCAAACCTTAAAAAATAAACTAATTCCTAACCCAAACCCTAATCCTAGCCCTAAATAAAGGTTAGGGTTAGGAATTAGTTTATTTTTTAAGGTTTGGATCTACGGTCTGCGGTCTACAAGTCTGCAAGTCTGCAGTCTGCAAGTGTCGCACACCGTTGTTTGAGCCCTGCAAACTGAATAATGAAGCGGACTAAATTCATCTAGATCAGTTTCAAGGTTATTTAGAAACACCTTTCACCATAAATGAATAAATCTCTCAACTATAACTACAAGAAGTGGTGCTGTAGTGTCAACAACTAAATTCGAACTAAAAAGTTTAAGTTTCAAGTTCAAGTTTATTTCGAAGAAGTAAATTACAATATAAGTTTCAAAATTCCAGAGACCTGCATATAGTGAAAACTAATCAAAGGCAGGCCACTGGATTACAAATAAATTTAACATTTAATCAAATAAATAATATAAATAATAAGTCTCTTTAATTTTATATAATACAAAATAATATATATTGTAGAAAATATGGATGGAAAAATAGAAGAAGTCAGATTATTGTTAAAATATTTTATGTATAATGGATAAGGTTGGCAGTGATTTATTCAAGTACTTTCAGCTAATTTGCAGTAATCTGGAAATAACTGTATAGCCTTTTCAATCAAATTGATAACATCAAACATTTTGAAGCAATCAGGAAAATGCCTTAGACACTACAAAATTCTCAAAAATGATGGTTTATTATACAGCATATTCTAATGCACGACTTACCCTCTTGCTCACACGGTCCACTTTTCTTTTTTCTTCTTGAAGATTTTGGCAGTTTTCAAGGAAAAGTTCTTGTAGTTCCTTTCTTTTGGTCGCTAATTTACCAATTGGGAAACGGTACTTCGCAGTAGTTTTTGTGCTTCTGTTGTTGTGCCTCCCTTTTTTCCCCATAAACCTAGGCAGGTTGTACTTACTTGCTTCAAAAAAAACTCCCATGTATCATTTAAATCAGTTGTGACCTACATAGAACATCGTTTAAGCCGCCTCCATTATTCATTTAATCCCTAAAGCCGATCCAGTAATTAATAAGTCATGATTCTCAATTAATCGTGGTGACTTCAGTCAAAATTCCTGTACATTGTGCATCAGGACAGCAAGAAAGAATTCAACCTATCAAAACACAGATAATTTTTTAAGGTATCTATCGTTTTAAATTCCTTAGAATCAATGAAAAAAACTAACAAACAGTTTATATTGATCAAATACGCAGAAAATAACTTACTTTGAAAGACTACGATCATCGAAAATTGTCGACATTTCCTCCCATTACCATTTACTGAAAATAGCAAAATGGCCGACCTCTCAATGGGCCATGTGCTTCTCCTATCCCACAGTTCATAGCGGCCTATGTAATAAGTTATTCAGTTGTTTATTTTTTCATGTGAAGGCTTAGACAAAAGAGTACGCCCCGCGGCCATTTTGAAATATTTGAATTCAAAAAACCGCTGACAAAAAACGTGCCATTCTTGGGCGCGTGCCAGCCCGGCGTGTTGGGAAAACTTTTCACAACATGAAAGAAGCCATAATTGCTAACCATCGCTTCCTTGTCGCTGGAGTCAGGATTGTCAGTCAGGGACATAGGGGCAGCGAAGACTGATGGAATCTAGAGCTGGCATCTTCAGATGTAGTCTATGCAAAAGCCATGCACCTCGACATCAT
>JAOBBB020248482.1:2500-11242 GCA_025331005.2 Zoanthus gigantus | reverse complement strand
ATTCTATTACATTATAGCTTACGTTTAATATTGTACATGTAAATACCTCTTAAAATGGCAAATAAATGAACTGAACTAAATGTCATATTCTGTATGTGATATATAAGGAGAAATTGGTTGTTGATAACTGACTGGCACTGAAAGGGTTGAAAATAACATTTCATATCAAAGTATTGATACTTATCGTCTACTTATTGACTCGAAAAATAAACAGATCATTTGACTTCAAAAAAAGGAAACTGTTTTATTGGTTCTCTATACACTGGATAAAAAAATCATACTGGATGAAAAAATCTAAAACCAAAAATGCTCAGCGGAGATACAAACTTGTTGAAACATAATCATGTTGACAAATCGCATTACATATTGTTTTAGTAAACAAAATTTTTACAAGATTAACAAACAGGTATAACATTTATCTTGGGAGTTTTCTTTTAGTTAAAAGCAACCTGAAGTAAGGTTTTTGTTCCATCTTGAGGACAAAAACTATAACAATTGGAGCTCGTCAGCATTTATATGTTTCTAACACTTGGTGTTTTCTTATTCTATCTTATTTTTCTTAAAAAAAACCATGAACGTAATGCAGGTTTCCGTCGAAGAGAGAAATTGTTTTTTTAACACTTGGTGTTTTCTTATTCTAATATATATTTTCAGAAAAAAAACATGGACGTAATACAGGTTTCCGTTGAAGCGAGAAATCGCTTTTTGAACGATTGGAGGTTTGTCAAATAATACAATGAAAATCATTATTGTTCGAAGTAAATGATTTAATTTCTATCACAACTATACTCACAAATATTTCAAAAAAGTCGAATTAGTCACGATGAAGGAAATATTATTGAATAACGCATCCACACTGCAATCTTTCCAAACGATAACACACTTTAACTTACATTAAGTCAAAAATTTGTGCAAAAAACCCATTAACAATTAAGTACAGGTTTTTACGGAATATTAATTTCCATTTCAACATTATTTATCAACCTGCTGTTTTTTTAGTATAAAACGCTCTAGCTTAAAGATAGAAGATCAGTCAGCAAATACTGAAAGAAAGAAAAAATATCGCCGTGTGGCGAAACTGATCTTTTTCTGCCGAACTGCTTTTTTTTAAGGCTTATATTACGTCTTTTGCTCACAGTTTCTTTTTGAAACTTCAAACGAAATCAATAAAATGCTTGAGCAACATAGAATTGCAAAACTTACCGTTAATATTAAGGAGTTGGTCCCGCGAAGTCTGTGTTATAAAGCTACTAAATCAGCAAAGCGAATTACTGATGCGCTTATATGCGAACCTAAGTTATGTAAGAAGTAATGTCGCTGATTATTATGGCAGCAGGTAAAGTTGAGAGTCGTGGTAAAGGACACAGCATACTAAGTCATTCTTAAGAGCTTTCATGCTAAAAAGACCGTCTCGATTCGTGACTATAGTTTATATTGTAAAAGCGTCGATATTTTATTCTTTAAAAGAAAGGTCACTAATTTGTTTGGACTTAAAAATGAATTAACTTTGGTATAAATGCAATGGTCTGACCCAAGTAACGTACATCTAATAGCTTTCCATTTTTGGATAATTAAGAGAGAGTTGGAAGCCTTCTTACCTAAGGCATAAATAAACGATAATCTATTAGAACTCAAAAACAGACTTTGAATTTAGAAACTTCTTCTATTGTTTACCGCACAATCTTCAGTTTCATACTTAACAGCTGGTTGTTAGCAGTCTTAATATCTTTTTCAATATGCTTATAATTGCATCCTTACTCAACTACATGAAAAACACAGATTTTGAATTTTGAAACTTTATAATTTGTTTACGGGAAAAAGTTCTATTCTCTTCCAAACAGCAGGTTGTAAGAAGTTGTTGCTTTATTTCAATATGCTTATAATTACATCCTTACATATTACAAAATAAGTTTTTTTAGCGCATTGAAATATCAAAGTTGTTCCTGCTTAAGAGTGCATTATTTTAAATTATAAATCAAATATTTTGCCCATAGCTACAATTAATAATAGGGAAATACTGGCTCCTATTCCAAGTAACATTCATGCTTTTAACGATTTGATGATGAAATATACAGACCATTAGAACAAAGTAGAACAGAAAAAACAATTAATTTTGTAGATGTAAAAAATATCTTTAAAATCGAAAAAGATTGAAACAGATAATCATTTTTATTAAACCCATGTTTCTCAATTTATATAAATAAATATATTTTTTTGATGCTTCATTTTGTAATCAGTTCTTTCTAAGACATTTTGTCAAAAACACAGCAGGACAGTGAAAAGCGACAAGCAAGTTCAGTTGCTGAGGCTTTTTACCAACAAAAAACAAATGGATTAATCTTAGATTGTGACATTGCCAAACAAAAAAAAAACAACGATAAATCGCATTAGTTTTGTAGACTTATTATGAAGCCCAAGTTTCAAATGCAACTATAATAAAACATTTGCGTTTTGTTAAGGTAAAAAGTGTGCTTTTTATAGCTTTCCAAAACATGGTTATTCTTTTTAACATCAATTCGGTTGACGCGGAAGTCAAGACACTAAGAAAGATATCAAATCAGTCATCGATTCTTATCTTTATTTGGAAGTTACAGTCGAATGACGATCTTAGCTATATTTTTTTATTTTTGCCTTCCAATCAGTAGAGTATGCTTCGTACCAAACCATTACCGTATTAAACGATTTAAAAAACGCAAAAGTTAAAGTAAAAGCGTTTAAATGCATGGGAGGCGACCCGATGTTATCCAATTGTAAACAAATGTAATGCTCCGTTTTTAGAACAGATTTAGAGGGCGTTTTTATGTACAGTATTTAAATTTTCTAGTAAATTCTACAAGTCGACAAATAAAGATACATTAAGAATTTCATTAACAGTCCAACGCGAGTAGATGAACATAATAATGACAAGACACTAGGAACTCATTTAGAAAAGTTCATTACTAGCTTTTCACAATTATTACTAAATGAAAGAAACTGCATTCAAATATTTTTGTATCAACTTATCGGTTCTCAAAAATTCCGGAATAAAATGCTTTAAAAGTCAAAGAAACTGAACAATTAAAGAGGTTTTTCACGTAAGGGTCAAGTCTGCTTGATACAATGAAGATAACTGATAAGAGAGGCCCGACAAAACTATAGCAATCTGTTTTGTTTCTAATTTTTGATTTTAATTTGGTTAGACCAAAGGTATTGTTGCTTCGGATTGCAGTAGTTTCTCCTAAATCTCGTAAATGAGCGACGCCAAACGAGCAGAGCTTGTTTTTTCACTCTTTTAAATGCACAAAAACGAATTTTAAAGTTAAGAAACCTAAGACTTCAAAAGTAAAACTGAAAAACTGTAACTTAAAAAGTTCTTAGAGTATGCATGGAAATAGCTCTTTTGAGTCCTCGATCATTAAATAAACGCGCGTATTAAAATAGGAAAGGAAGTTCCTTATTTGGCTCTGTAAGCTCGGATTTTGGAATAATGACATAATTGCAAAACCTAACTAAAAAATTAAGTTTTATAATAATCTTATATTTTATAACTCTAAACTTTTATTTCTAGGAAACGTTAAGACGTGAATTCATTTTCGTGAGGCATTTGCTGCCCATTACAGACTTCCTTTTAAAACTTAATTTTCATACAAAGTGAAAAAGGGCACCGCTTGCAATCAATTATTTGTAGACTTTTCATGTTGCTTCCGGAAGAGTTCCAAATAAAAAAAAAATACTTAGTTTCAAACTCAATAAAAATTAATTTTCTGTCTTTCCCAAAATTAAAAATATAATGAAAGTACACTACTATACTAAACATATTAATAACCATTTTTTCAAAGTTTTTAAAATGAAGTTAAAAATCATATTTAACATATCTTTAATCTAAAACCTATTTTTGTATATACTTTATTTCTATTTTACAAAATTTGTACTCAAATTTGTGTTTTGGTTGTACAAATGATTTCTAGTTCAAGCCGGAAAAAAAATTCTGGTAAATTATTACTAAACTTATGGAAATTAATTTGGTTGTTGATAATTAAAAAAAAAAGTATTTATGACTTGATAACTGAAAAAAATATATAATAATCTTTATACCTTAAACACTACATGTTTCAAAGTTTTGCCGTTTTGTCACACATAAATAAATATAGATAAAACAGAAAAGTTAGTGCATTTAATTAAAATAGTTTTTTATAAACTTTTCGTAACTAGTTTTGTCGTTCTCTCATTTTTTTCTCTCAACAGAGGGTGAAAATACACGTCAGCACCGAACATAATTTTGCCGGCTACGACCCTACTTGTTTTCTCCTCGAAATTTTCAAACGTAGTTTTTCACTTCGTAAATGCGATCAAGTTATGTAACAGTTCTTTAATTTTGTGCTCCGGAACCGAGCAAGTCAATCTTCTTAACGCTAGTGAAAAAAAAAAAAACAATTCGCAGCAATTGTTCAATACACATTCATAAGTGTAGAAAACGGTCGTATACCTACCCAGTGGTCTTTTGACAACGAGAAGTAGCTACTTCTTGAATTAAGACTAGTTTGACGAGATTTGAAAGTACAATCTTAACACAACCGTCAGTATTCTAGCTGTTTGAGCCTATCGATTAAAGTGCCTAATCAAAATCTATTTATAGTTTGTGAAAGTATCAAACCTCGTCAATTAAGATGATCTGTTTTAAATTGACCGAGTTTCAAGACAAAAAGCCGCGATTTATCATAAAACAAGGCTGCATCTTGTTTGGACAATGTGACTTTTACTCAGTTTCAGAAACGTTTAGATTCTTGCACTTAGAAAACGAAAATAGGTCACACGAACAAAACGGATCTTAGTAAGGGAAACTCTTTAATACCGATCGCACATAAAGTCGGCTATTGTAATTTGCTCCATAATTCATATCCTGAAGCGTTTTCATGCTATTGTTTACATTGCATAAGAATCGAAACCATAGACAAACTTCAAAATAATAAGAATTAAAGGCAAAATGCTAATACTGAGGCACAAAATGATTTATGTTCAGAAACATGCGCCTGAAGTCGTTTGAAGATTGGGTAAATTTACAGAAAGCTCAAAACTATGTTGATGAATGTTGTAAAACAAGTTTAGTAACCATTTAAGTTTTTTGATTAAACAATCGATAAACTGTGAAAATAACATATCTTTGCTTGAGGTTTTATCAATTTTAGCGCTACGAGGCAACATAATGATTAAAAAAGACACAATTCGTACTTTTCGGGCCGATTCATGAATATTTTATTCAGCTAGAAATTAAACCGGAAAACAACATGAAAAAAATTGAAATGTTTTTGATTTAAGAAATATAACATATTCTCTGTGCCTTCACAGCCTTTTGAAAACATAGGCGAACGTTTGGGAGGATTCGTGAGCTGATCAGTTAATGTAGTGAATGTGAGAATACTCAAAAACTTTGCTAAGTTTCTTACCTGACTATGATGGCACGAAGAACATGCTTGATTTCTTTTATAAAATCGTAATTTTCCAACTCAGAATAGAAAAAGACGATATACAAATCGCTTATGTATACTTTTTTTTTGTCATGAAACTGTAAATTTTCACAACTTGAAGACTGCCAATCACATCGCCCACGTCATTTGACCAATCAAAATAGGCGTACTATCCAAATTAATTATTTTATAGATGCAAAAGAATCTTAAGAAAAAAATTTTTTGCTGGAGCACCACATCAGTTATTGGATTCTGAGTATTTACAAAGACTGTGTCGTCTTGATAAGACGAGTCACAGAAGTGCAAGATAAACTCGTTCCCAGGGCTTTTACCGAACCATAGAGAAAAATAACCATGGAAACGAGGTGGGTGTGAAGGCTGCTTGTAGCAGTTTGCGAAGGTAAATAGACAAAATTGTTTTAAAATTCAAAGCCCACCGTGATCTACAACGAATAATTTTCAATCTTTAAAAACAAAAACAAGAATAAAAGACTGCAATCATTTAATTGAACGTCACAGCGGGTGAAAAAAACAAAGAAAAAGTCAATTCCATATATTTGCATGTATACATTTTCGCTTTGGAAGTGATGTGTTATAAACACTTTATGCTATAGTTCTCGGTTTTTCTTTCAACATAAAACAAGCTTACAGATCCTAAAACTATTGCCAAATATATACAACATTTAACTTGAACAACCGCGGTCTTCCGATTAACGCGAGAGCCAAAAATACGATGTTAGAAAAAAGTTAACTAAAATCTCCACCACATTTAGGGAATAGATAATGAGATTCAAAACTAGAAAATATTTTTTTGAGTTCTTATATATAAGAAACAACCTTCCTGATAAACTTTCTTTAAAACGTAACTCCAATAATTGAAATTTAGGAAATTATGAAATATTCTTCCGTTGTTAATAAAAGGTAACACAGCTGTAACTGGGCGCATACATAAAAAACATTATATATTAAAACAAGATATTATATTACTTTTCTATAACATAACCACAACCAAGGTAATATCGGTTGATTTTAATTTGTGATTAGTATAAGCAGTCAGCTACTACTGAATCATATACCCTCTACTGAAGATCATAAATTGTTGGTATCAAAGACTTGTACAGGCTTCTAAGTCCAAATAAGTAAGAAACATATTGTGGAAATATTTCGCTGATTCTTTCAAAAAATTAACGGAAAGACTGGAAATGAACCCAAAGGCAAATAAAGAACTTGGCGAAGACTAAATAAATTTTAAAACGTGCCACAACTACAAAATGACTATGTTTGATTCACTCCTATAAAGGTAACTCATGATGGGTAAAAAGGTCTCAAATTTTTATTTAAATAATGCTATTTCTAGATCTTAAACTTACAGACTGAATTTTTCAAATTGAAACAATTGGATTCCACATTTTTTTCCTTGGAATCCAGAACCTTTAAAAGGAGCTACAGATTCCCTTGATTGAATTCCAGATTCCCTTGATTGAAATCTAGATTCCTTTAAAAGGAGCCTCAGATTTTCTTGATTGAATTTCAGATTTCTTTAAAAGAAGCTCCAGATTCCCTTGATTGAATTCCAGTTTCCCCAAATGGAACTCTAAATTTCTTTAAAAGGAGCCTCAGATATTCTTGACTGAATTTCAGATTCCTTTAAAAGGAGCTCTCCAGATTCCCTTGACTGAATTTCAGATTCCTTTAAAAGGAGCTCTCCAGATTCCTTTGACTGAATTTCAGATTCCTTTAAAAGGAGCTTTAGATTCCCTTGATTGAATTCCAGTTTCCCTTGATTGAACTCTAAATTTCTTTAAAAGGAGCCGCAGATATTCTTCAATGAATTTCAGATTCCTTTAAAAGGAGCTCTCCAGATTCCCTTGACTGAATTCCAGATTCCTTTAAAAGGAGCCCCAGATTCCCTCATCAGAGGCCATCATCAGAGTCATAGTAAAATTAGACTCAGTAGCATACTAATAGTCTGGTTCGCCTTTGCTGATTGGCTAGTTAACCTGCAATACTATTGGCTGTTTGTCTTAAATAGTGCTTTATTATTGGTTATTTACTCAATTTAAGCAATTGCGAAAAAGAAGCCTGAGTCCGAATCAGGGCGTATGTATTGCCAGTGCAGTGCTCTAACAGCCGAGCTATGGAGCGATAGCTGTTCAGTGGAGCAATTCATTTTTACATCGCTCACAACGTCAATGCTAAAGTTCCAAGTACAAACTCGATGACAATAATTTTCTGGCGGGCATGGTTGGACTAGTTGATAAGATTTCAGCTTTCCGACCACAAGGTCCCCAGTTCGATCCGGCTTTGCCGAGATTTGAATCTTTGTGTGACCTTCTTTTCAGCCTAAGCTAACTCACCTTTCCATCTTTCTGGGTAGGTAAATGGGTACCAGCGTTTCCTGGGGGCTAACCTGCGATGGATTAATGTCTCGTCCAGAGGGAGTCAAAGACTCTCATCCGCTTAACACTACAGAAACCGGAGATAGGTGCCGGCTCCATGGGCCACTTGGCTCTTAAAGGATTTAGCTTTTTTTTTAGCTCATTTAATGGATAGCACGGATTGCCATTATTGGCTGAATCAAAGGCCATTTTCTTTTCTGGCATCAAATAACTACATCGTTGTATAAGTCGATCTTATAAAACAAATTTTTAGAAAGAAACCTTTTATTGCTGTTTTATTAAGTTGGCGACAATTACCCACCATCTAAGTAAACCGCTCTGACAAAAACATCACGTTTTTTTTAAAAAAAAAGTTTAATCACGACTGAGTGTTACTGACCTTTTAACTATAGGGCTGCTCTTCCACAACTTGAGTATCAGTGTTGATCGTTTCCAACAGAAAACCTTTGAACACAGTATTATATCCGCAAAGTTTATTTTCTTTCTTTTGAGTTCATGACACAAATTAAAATTAATTATGGAAATCGTATACTAAAAGTAAGATATTTCGAGAACGGCTTTTGTTATTGAGGAGGAAAGATTATGGTTTAAAAAGCCCATTGATCAAGAGATGAAAGCAGTTGAAAGTTTATCCGGTCTCATTAGCTCATTTAGTCGAACCTTTAATATTAATGCTGTTGTTCTTCTGATTCGAACCCAACAAAATGAATTTAAATTCAAAAATCTTTGTCAGCGCAACTGTTTCAAAAATAACCTGAATATGTCTCTTTATATCCTTAATAATAAGAAAAAAGTTCTGTAAACAGAGTTTATTCATCAGTTTCTCAATCTGCACGTGTTGATGCACTAGATGAAACGAGGACGCACAAAAAGACCATAGAGAAGTTGCTAATCACGGT
>JAOBBB020248394.1:0-11242 GCA_025331005.2 Zoanthus gigantus | reverse complement strand
TCTCGAATGCCTCCTTCCATTTCCAGAACTTCTCCCTCAGTCCCTCCATCGTTTTGCTCGTCAGAACCAAGTCGTCCGCATACATCATCTCACTCATTGAACCACTCCTCACACTCTCAGTAACCGCATCAACGTACATACACAATTTTGTCGCAATTATGTCAACCTTTTCGGACCAGGTCAGAAAATTAGCTGGAGCCATGGTACCCTCAGCGGTAGCACCATATTTACAGCACCTAGTATACCTCACTGGGACAAACAGACAATCCACCAAAATATATTATATACACAAAAATGGAATGAGATACGAAACAATACGTCAATGTTTCCCGAGTGTTTTGTTATACCTACCAACTCAAAATAGAACAATACATGGATGTCAGCTTATGACTTTATTGCAAAATGTTTTAAAACCCAGTAATTTGCCTATAAAATAAGTCGGATATCATAAATGTAAATTTAAATCAAATAAATTGTTGAAAACTTCATTAGTAGATTTCAACCTTTTGTCAGGTAGAAGCTGTTCAATTTCTTTTTCAGTTTTTGTTTGAAACCGTTTAGCTGCCATGATGACGTAAAAGGTTGTTCGCTTGACACTACTGGCATACAAGTTGGCTGCAAAGGTGCACGACCTGATCAGGTGCGAGTCAAAAGTCTCTGTTTCCTTAGGGAGTTAGTTTTGATCGCCCTAGAAATCGAAGTTAGTGAGTTTTGACACGTGACACGTTCTCCTCCATTCGTGAAACGTATTTCAGTTCGGAGGTATTAGAAATTGATTTCATCCAGTTCATCACATAATGCGTGCTAAAAATGAAACCGTTTTATAGTTTTTTGTTTTATTTTTGGCGGCAAAAGAGCAAATTAAACTGTATTTTGGGTTTTCTGCTTATTTTAGCCGAGAGAAGTGGTTTCTTGGTGGCCTGGTTTGAGGGAGTAGTTCACAGGGCTCATAGTTGTAAAAGCACTGTAAAATTAAAAGGCAAACGATAAGCTTATGCATGCGAATTTTGTGTTAAAGTTATAAGGACCGAGCATTTCTCACTAAAAATCGGTTTTAAAAATATCAATTTTATAGAGAGTTCTTCTTGAGAAATTAGTTGAATTTGACGTTTTAGCTCTACCAACTTGGGTCCCTATTGCAACCTGAAAACTAAAAACAGTTCAATATTTTTCTTTATTCAAAAATGTGTACATCAATCAAGTAACTTTTGAAAAGATATTTGCAATATACAAAGAACAAACTACCCTTAATATGTGAGCTGGCTCCAGTAAGGTGGGGGTCACTCCCTCTTACACCCTGCTAGATTCGTTTCCGACTTCGTCAACTGATAGCAATGAAATCAAACGGTCCTATTTTAAAATGCTAAAAACTAAAAATTGAGCATATAAACCATAACATTTCACATTGCTTATCTGTACAAATCATTTTCTGAATGTTTATTTTTAATGTGCCATCGTAGATGAGAGGAAGTGATGAAAGCCTTATCGCATATGTTACAGCTATATGGTTTCTCGCCTGTGTGGGTGCGCTCGTGAGTTTGCAGTGTTCCAAATCGGCTGAAACCCTTGGTGCAGTACTGACACTTGTAGGGGCGTTCTCCTGTGTGTTTGTACATGTGGGTCTTTAAGTAACGATTTTGAGTGAAGGATTTGGGACACAGCTTACATTTGTAAGGTTTATCAACGCTGTGTGTTAACATGTGGCGCTTTAGGGGTCCATTGCTAATGAAAGATGCAGAACAGTGATCACACTTGAAACGTTTCTCTCCTAGAAAAGAAGGAGTGTTTAGTTAGACCTGTATTTGGAACTCAAGTTTCTCAATACTGTAACACACTATCATTTTTCAAAATAATTAAAGAAAATTTTATTGTTAACGAACCAGCAAAAGCGAAGACGCGAAGCTAATGAGGCGGAAGCGTAAAGAGCTGTGCGTGCACAAGCTGAGGACGCGAAAAGCAGTCGAGATTGAGAGTAACAAATAGAAGGTAACTTTACGAGGTAATGAAAATCCAATCGTAGTACGCGTTCTTTTTTTAGGTTTTGCTTGCGAGGGCCAATTGTACTACGTGTTAGATCAACTTATCGTCCTCGTCGTTCATGCGTACGTATTTCGGTGCAGCGAACTTTTACTTCTGATTTTATTTGACTTTGTCGAAACCCTGACAACCAAAACTTTATACTTTCAAAAATCCTTTAATTGATAAACTATCGGTCAGCGAGCCAGAAACTAAAGCAAATGAGAAACAATCTACTTTCAAGATGTACTCAACTGGCGATCGTACCAAGTACGCGACATTAGTCTCAAATCAAGATACAAGAACGTCGCTCAATAAGCCGGTGCCGTGTAACACTAATCTGTATTAGCTTGTGATCTTTTGGCCGGCTAACAAGTCATCTAAAATATCGGTAAAGCACTAAAGAAAGGATTCGTTTGTAGTTCAGTGTTAAAGTAAAACTGGATTTTTCAAACTTCAAATGAGAAAAATAAAGTGTGTGAAAATCGTATTTGCAATTGTTGTCGAGTTATAAAATTTTTGTGTCGCTCGCTAACAGTTAGCGATCACTACTACTAGTTTTACGACAGATACTTTGCTGGTGGTAGTTTCATTTGAACGTCTCCATTCCTTTTAATTGCATTGCCTATATAAATTTCCTGAAAATATCTTGTGTTTTTGTCGCTTGGAGGGAAAAAGACGGCGATTTTGGCGTAATCTTTGAACCAGTCTCTGTACGCCAAGGGATCAATGGTGTGTTGTTGCAAATCCAAGTTTGGATTGGTCGCATTCTTATCCTCAAATTCGCATTGTCGTTCCCATTGTTAGTGTCAAAGAACGGCTAACGACCCGGAATGAAGTCAAATTCAGAATCATTATCGGATATGGAATCAGCATCGGAGAAGAGTCAGACATTTTGAAGATAAACTGTGGATGTAAAACACAGCAAACGGAGGACAAGTTTCAAAGGTGGACATCCCCCACATCCGTTGCACGAAGGAGCTGATCATGGGTGTGTTGGCAGCTGCTGATTGGCTGTAATTTCCGACATTTCCCGCCTCCCAAAAATTTTTGCAGCAACATTTAAAGATTTTGCAACAACATTTTCGTACAATTTTGCAGTCACATTTATAAAATTTTGCAGCAAGATTTGAAAATGTTTGACACAACATGTCAAAAAGAAAGTAACTATGGCCCTTAGAGGGCTCCGTACAATACTATGCCAGCTGCTGCCACCGAACTATTGTGTTGAAACGCTAACGTCACAGTACTCAGGTCCCCAAAGTGCTCGGCCTAATTCAGGATGCCCGGCGATTTTCAGGGCTCTAAAACAAGAGCAGGAAGAAAAATCGACGAACAAGTTTGAAAATTTGTATTTGTCACACTGAAAGAAATGCTATGTTCTTTTGTATGAAATCCCTCCTTTTTAGCCTTTGCCTTTACCCAACTGATTGAAATTCTATTTCCTTTGAAAAACATTTCACACGAAGAAATGACTACAAAACCCTCCCTCATCTCAGTTAGATGCCAAGATCGTTTTCCCACAGACTTACTAGTTACCTCAGCGTCCAGTTACAAAACGTGATCTAAGTTAAGTCTTGCAGTTTGACCCTTTGTTCTTAATTGTTTACGAAAAACGCTCCTAATTGAGCGATGGCGGGGAAACAGCGTTTGTTATTCACAATTTGAGGTTGTGTCCCAAGCCATTTTAAGCGGATTACGGAACTGTCCGTTAGTTATATAACCTCGTTATAATTATCGTCTTAAATATCATTTCCCAGCAAATGCTGTGGTCCGTTGGCGTTTTTGTGCCTATTAGCTTAGGCCTTTACAACGCGTCCCATGCATTACGCGCCACAGCAATGCAAAACTAAAAGCGAGTCTAATAAGCAACTTTCGTTCATTGTCGAAAATCCGCACGCGCGAATAGTCAGAATCATTCACGTGATTTTGCATTACGTGACGACTTTACAACAGTGCACTGCATTTCAATAAAGCATACTTAAGAGTTTTTTTGTTGAAAATGGCAGAGCCTTTATTAATCGTTTTATTAAAAACAAGGCACTGGATAAATGAGTCAAAAAAATGGTTTTTGAGTTTTTACTCAAGCGAAAGTTGTTATTTATTAATTGAGTTTGCGGGCTTTTTCACCACCGACACACATCGAAGTTTTTGCGCCTTTCAAGCAAGTTTGAGGTTTAAGTTTATTGTGTACGATCGCAGCACTTTGCGACGTTTTCGACCGGTTTTTTTGTTTCGTTTTTCAAATAAAATTGAACCTTTTACTAGATTCACTGAATACCGGATTGACAATTACTGAAAATGGTTGGTTGCAGTATTAAAATTTTTTGTTCATTGTGTGGCCAGCGCGTGCGTCTATTTGTAAACAAAACACTCACATGAGTCTCTACCCCACAATTACAGGAACATGTTCTTGATAAGGTGTGTCGCTGTATTTCATAAGCTCGGGGTGACACCCAAAGATTTTGTTAGAAAAAAATAATTATCCATGGATTTGCGAAGATCTGTGGTGAAAATAAATTACCTAAAAGTGTTTCAGGTAAATGCAAATTATCTTTTAAAATATTTCATGCAAATTATCTTTTAAAATATTTCATACTTTTAAAGATAAGAACAATTAAATTTGCATAGTCCTTTTATATAACTACGTTTTTATTATTCACATTTTTATTCGCTTCCCCTGAAGAAGGTTGTTGTTTCAACCGAAACGTTGGGAAATTTTAAACGTGTTTTTTAAAAAAAAAATTAATATTTTAACCAGAGTTACTGTGTTTTCAACAATTTTATCATGCCTTCACCTGGTTACAAACCAAATTTTATTTCATACGTGTTCAGGGTACTCAAAGTTTACATAAACGGCTTTTTGATTTAAGTAAACATAAGTTTTAAACATACATGGTGTTTTTCTTTGTGGACTAATCTTGTTCTTCAAAGTTTTTAACTCATGGAAAAGCAGTAAAAGATGAAAGAAAATTTTGCAGCGACGCCTTGCAAAACGGACTGCACTAGGCAGAGACGTCCTTAACTTCACAGTTGGGGAGAGTTCGATTCCTAGTTTTAGCTGGCACAAACTAGATTTAAAGCTTTTCAATAAAACTCGACAATTTGCAATTGTTAATTGTTCATTTTCACGAAGTCCGGAAATCAGTTACAAAGCTGAATGGAAATTTTCCTTTCTTGGTCGTCAAAAACAGAATGACGGAACAGTTCAATTTTAAAAAGAAAAACATAAATACAGTACGCATTTCAAACACGCATAGCGCGCGATAGCTAGGGGGGAGGGAAGAGGTGGACAGGAGCGGGGCAGTTGCCACCGCCAACATAAAAATCATCACATTTTAGTTGGTAAGTCCGACTAGAAGTTACGGTTTCAAAACGTGCTTATTCTTAAACCTTTTCCTGCGCAAGAAAGGAGTCTACAGAACAGTAAGAAACTAGAAGATTTTGCAAATGTCTACGGAAGAGCAGGGCGACAGCGCACCATGCGTCAAAAGACAATAACTAAATCGGAACCTTTACCCTAATCCTGCTTTCAAGTGACCCCAGTCAATCAAAGGGGTGTCCCTTGAGAAATCGCATGTACGATGTTGCAAGGGATTAATGAAGCACGTTCGTTACAGCTGGACCAATAAGAATAGTGAAGATGACAAATGCATAGGGATGATTTTGATTTTGACGAAAAAGATGACGCCGAAGACAAACCGGTTGATTCCAGCTCATCACATAATGACGTACAGCACTAGTCCTCTTAAGTGATCTTTCCCGTTGGCCAGAAATCTAGATTTGGGAGAACAGTGCGTTTTAATAGAAAGTATTTTCCTGAGTGTTAGTCTTTATTAAATACTAATTTTTTTCACTTTTTGAAGAAAAACAGAATTCTTTAAGACTAATATTTTTTCCAAAAATGAAGCAGTTTTACCATTTTTTTGTTTTATTTTTGGCGGCATAAAGAGCAGTTTAAACTGTATTTTGAATTTTTGCTTATTTTGGTCGAGAAAAGTAATTTCTGTGTGGCCTGGTCTGAGGGCGTAATTTACGGGACTCATAGTTGCACAAGCACTGAAAAAATTAAAAGGCAAACTATAAGCTTATGCATGCGAGTTTTAAAGTTAAAAAGACCAAACATTTCTCACTAAAAATCGGTATTTAATTTTTTTCAGTATTATTTTTTTCGTTATTTGAAAAGATATTTGCAATATACCAAGAACAAACTACCCTTAATATGAAGGCTAACTGCAGTAAGATGGGGGTCACCCCCTCTTACACCCTGCTAGATCCGTTTCCGAGTTCGTCAACTGATAACAATGAAATCAAACGTTCCTATTTTAAAATACTCAAAACTGAACATATCAACGTTAACATTTTACATCGTTTATCTGCACAAATCATTTTCTGGAGTGGTGATTCTTGATGTGCCATCGTAGATGAGAGGAAGTGATGAAAGCCTTATCGCATATGTTACAGCTATATGGTTTCTCGCCTGTGTGGGTGCGCTCGTGAGTTTGCAGTGTTGCAGACCGGCTGAAACCCTTGGGACAGTACTGACACTTGTAGGGGCGTTCTCCTGTGTGTTTAAACATGTGTCTCTGCAGGTTACGATTTTCAGTAAAGGATTTGGGACACAGCTTACATTTGTAAGGTTTATCGTCACCGTGTGTTAACATGTGGCGCTTGAGGGGGGCATTTCTAATGAAAGATGCAGAACAGTGATAACACTTGAAAGGTTTCTCTCCTGGAAAAAGAAGGAGTGTTTAGTTAGACCTGTATTTGGAACTCAAGTTTCCCAAGCACTGTGACACACTAACTCTTCAAAGTAATTAAACAAAAGTTTTTTGCAAACAAGCCAGCCGGGCGAAGACGCGAGGCTAATGAGGCAGCAGCGTAAACAGCCGTGCGTGCACAAGTAGAGGAGGCAAAAGCAGTCGAGATTGAGCGTAACACAAAATAACTTTTTAAGAAGTAATGAAGAGCCATAGTAGCATGTGATCTCTTTTTAGGTGAGCCAATCCTACGGCAAGTTTTTTGGCTTTTGAGAGCCAATTTTACGACGTGTTAGATCAAGTTATCGTCCTCGTAGTTCATGCGTGCGTATTTTGGTGCAGCGAAATTTACTTCTGATTTTGACTTTGTTGAAACCCTGACAATCAAACTGAACGATAGTATATCAATTAAAAGACTTTTAAAAGTATATATCCTTTTAAAAGTCTTTTAATTGATATACTTGTCTATCGTTCAGCAAGTCAGAAAGTAAAGCAATAAAGCATGCACTGACTGAGAAACAATCTAGACTCAATATAAACGGGGATCGTGCCAAGTACCGATAGTAGTCTCAAACTGAGCTACACGTACATTGTTCAATCAAGCTGCCGCCGTGTGACTCTAATCTCTATTAGCTTGTGATTTTACGGCCCACAGGTCATTTAAAAAATCCGTAAAGTACCAGAGAGAGGATTCGTTTGTAGCTCAATGTGAAAGTCAACATGGATTAATAAAACAAAAAGGAAAAAGAAAAATAAAGTGTTTGAAAATGGCCATGGTATTTACAATTGTTGTCAAGTTATCAAATTATTGTCTCGCTCGTTGGCACTTAGCGATAATTTTATGTTCTTTCTTAAGGCAGTATGCCTGATTGATACTTTTCTGGTAGAAATTTAATTTGAACATCTCCGATCCTTCAAATTGCATTGCCTATATAAATTTCCTGGAAATCGAAAAAGATTGTAATTCAGGCGTATTTTTTAAAACAGTCTTTGTAAGCCAGGGTTTCAATGGCGTATTTGTCCGAATCGACCCGGAATGAAGTCAAATTCAGAGTCATTATTGGATATGAAATCAGCATCGGAGAATCGCGAGACAGATATTTTGAAGATAAACTGTGAACGTAAAATACAGAAAACAGAGTACTGTGAAAAAGCGCCTAATTCTCATTACTATGCCAACTAATGCCACTGACTGACTATTGGGTTCCAGTGCTAACGTCACAGTACTCAGTTCCGCAAAGACCTCGGCCAAATTCAGGATGCCCGATTTTCAGGGGTCTAAAATATGAACAGGAAGTGAAATAGACGAACAAACTTGGAAATCTGTCACATTATTAAACGTTTCTTCCAAAAAGGTTAGGGTCACGAGGACTGTTGCGGGAGTGCTCTTGCGCTAGTGAAACATATTTATATAATACTTATTGGTTGAACATACATACAACAAGCTTTAACCGAGCCGCTCCACAGTCCACTTTTTCCTTGCTAGCACGCATTTACATAAATTCATTTTGCTGGCTAGAATCAATTAATTTTTGTGCTCCTTACTGGGAAAACATTTTTTGATGTAGTTCTGGCTAGCAAACTGGAGTTAAAATTATAAATAAATAATAAATAAATAAACACGTATAATGACATCTCCCCTAAAGGGGCTTTTCAGTGTCATATTTTTTTAAAAACCCTCTTTCCCACTTAAGAATCCCAACTGGTAGGAGGCAAACCAGTTGGTTATTTACAAAGCGTGAAGAATTTGTCCCTGGGATCACCGAGGACAAATCCCCGACTCGGACTACTGAATGTATTTGAACCCGGGTCTCCCGCATTCAAATCCCCATCTCAGCATCGTCCCTTGCTGGCAATGTGGAGCAGATAGATTGTGCCAAGAAAGACCAAAATACTAACATAAGTTAGTAATTAATTCGACCTTCACGCCAAGATTTGAGCCGTCGAGCGATTAAACATTAGCCTCTGGTTACAAAGAATGTGCGACCACTTCCTTCGCAACTGACGTTGAATAAAGTATTTTTTAGTCTTTTTAATTATGTTTGTTTTTTTACTTAGAAGTCATTTCGATTAATTGGCCAGTTAGATCTCTTACATATAATCCATTGTCATTAAGAATTGTTTTGTATATGAATTCTGAGGAAAGGAAAACATGATCTACGTGGATTGAGTTCCGAACTTTGTTGCCTGTTGCGTCTTTTTCTACTTCAAACAGTTGAACAAAAATGAAGAATAACAAACCCTTCCAGACAAAACAAACCGCATCGCATGGGCTTAAATTATGGACTTTCACATCGCAAAACATAAAAGCAAAACCTTATTAAAATTTTCACAGATTGGACGTTCTTGAGTACGTACTATAAAGGTAAGCAAAACTCGCATCTTTTAACGTGAAGTTTGTAGAGACCATACAAAACTAACTTACATTTAGTGATAGCTAACCAGCGATAGTTTGTGAAAAGGCCATAAATCGACTTGTAGTTTGGCAAATATGGTAGTTGCGTTTTTCAGAGTAGTTCAAGTAGTCTTATTCCTAGGGTTATCCCTTTTAAGATATTTTAGACATGGTACCCAGCTCTTACGTACGTTGATAATACTCGTGCGTTGCGTGGACTTTTCACAAAATGACCTGAGATGAAATAGCGGGAAATATAGAGCAAAGTTCTTTTATAAGTTTTGTCGAGGAACTCGAATCTTTCTCCACGTCTGTTCCACGAAAACATCCACGCGAGTAATATCCGCGGAAGAGCTGGGTACCATGTCTAAAAATAACTCAAGAAGGATTACCCTAAGAATAAGACCCATGGCCATATGGAGGATTCACTCTCTTACTTCATCCTCTCTTGTTCAAATATAATAGAATATAATTACAAAAAAAGCTGTACATGAATAAATCTTAAAACTTTCATAAATTGGATATTACATAAACTGCATAATACACTCGGCGAGAAAACTGTTCAAAGCGAATCAATCACTTATGTTTGCAGCGTTATATAAAGTGAGTACAAACTTGCAGATTTAAAAATATAAAATCTTACCTTTAAAACAGAAACACTCCATGATGTTTATGGCTTTGAGCTTTAATTATATTTTGGGATTGAGTTATTTATAATCTATGAAATTTGGTCTTCTTGTACTTCTGCAAGTCCTGAAGACTCGGCCGTTTTCATAACACATACAAATTACTTAAAAATTATGCATTATTAAAATCACAGTGCAGTTGTGACGATGTCGACAAGTAATGCGAAATCATGTGAACAATTTTGACCAATCGCGCGTGCGGCATTTGGGCAGTTAATGAAGGTTGCATATCAAATATGATTTATAAGCTAATTTAAAAAAACTTCGTTTAAAAACTTAAGTACTAATAAAATACCATTGACAAATTACGACCATTGCAGATTACGGCAAAACCAGCATTTAGTTGACGTTCCAAATCTTGGACATGCTTGGAGGAACAAAACAAACTGCACATCAGCATACAAAACAATGTCACTTTGAATGGGACATTTTGTCAGATCGTTGACATAGATGTAAAAACAGTAGAGGTCCCAAAATACTTCCTTTGGGAACCCCCACAGATAGCGGAGCAGTAGCAGATAACGTACAACCAATGGATGTTACTTGGCTTCTGTCGTTTAAATACAAGTTGAACCATTTTAAAGAGTTCTCACTAACACCAATAGACCTAAGTTTTATATTCAGTAATTGGTGATATGTGTCCAAATGTTTGCGTTCTTTCTGATTGAAAAATTCAGCAAATAGGTATGAGATAAGCATACGAGCTTCGAAAAGGAACATTTACAGTAGTGATTCCCTAATATAATTGCATTGGAATAGGCTCTTTGCAGGTAGGTGTCACGTGGTCACAGCTACCTTAAATCAGTCAGCTATGACAAAATGCTATCCATAAGTGGAAAGAGCTGGTTGACATTAGTAAGATGGCTATTGACTATGTAAAAATGGTAGGCTAGAGAAAATACGATATTTTCCAATAGGATATTTTCTATAATTGGTGACCAAGCCTTGCTCTCCAGTACCATTTTCAGATACATTTCCTTAAGACAATTTTGATTTTATATTCGCTGTCATTTTTGAAGTACTTAACGCTGAGACTTGAAACTACACCTTCTAACTAATGTTAACCTGCTCTTTCCATTTCTTTCTGTCATATCCATTTAATTTAAGATTGGTATGATCACGTGACCTCTACTTGCAAAGGGACTGTTCGTGCCGTAAAAGCTTGCTTAGGTAAAAATTATGCAGTTACTTTATTCAACGTGAATTGAGCCATGCGTTTTATAATCATTTTGGCAAATTAACTTCTGAACGGGATGCACAATCCATGTCTTGGTTCTTGTTTATTGTGATTTTGCTCACAATATCGAGCAGGAGCAGGCGTGTAGCACAGTTGGTAAGTGCGCTACCTTCTGTGCTGGAGGTCCCCAGTTCGATTCTCAGTGACT
>JAOBBB020248305.1:0-11243 GCA_025331005.2 Zoanthus gigantus | reverse complement strand
GGTTGCTAGAAGGGAGGGGGCTTAAAGTGCCAGTCCAGTTGCTGAGATCTTAAGAGTCATTCTGGTTGTGGATGAACTGGTTGCTAGAAGGGAGGGGGCTTAAAGTGCCAGTCCAGTTGCTGAGATCTTAAGAGTCATTCTGGTTGTGGATGAACCGTTTGCTAGAAGGGAGGGGGCTTAAAGTGCCAGTCCAGTTGCTGGGGTTTGAAGAGTCATTCTGGTTGTGGATGAACCGGTTGCTAGAAGGGAGGGGGCTTGAAGTGCCAGTCCAGTTGCTGGGGTTTGAAGTGACATTCTGGTTGTGGATGAGCCGTTTGCTAGAAGGGAGGGGGCTTGAAGTGCCAGTCCAGTTGCTGGGGTTTGAAGTGATATTCTGGTTGTAGGTTAGCCGCTTGCTAGAAGGGAGGGGGCTTGAAGTGTCAGTCCAGTTGCTGGGGTTTGAAGTGATATTCTGGTTGTAGGTTAGCCGCTTGCTAGAAGGGAGGGGCTTGAAGTGTCAGCCATGTTGATGGAGTCTGAAGTGTCATTCTAATTGTGGGTAGCCGGTTTCTAGAAGGGAGGGGCTTTGAAGTGTCAACCCAGTTGTTGGGATCTGAAGTGTCATTCTGGTTGTGGGGGAGCTGGTTGCTAGAAGGAAGGGGATTTGAAGTAGGTTACTGAAATGTTTGCCCGGTTAGAGAGAGAGAAGGGAGCTGAACCCAGCTCACCCAGCCAGGTTAATCTCACTTCGGGCTGGAAGTTGTCAACTTTTTATTCAAATTTTAAGTTTATTGTTTTCTAAATTTAACATGAATTGTAGAGTAAAAAATAAATACTTATAGTACAATCATTAAATTAGCTACCTCTAATACTTAAGAAATCAAACATGTTTTCCGAGCCTTCATAGCCTGGTGAAAATTGAGCGAACGTTTGGGAGAATTCGAGAGCAGATCTGTAAAAACCCGAGACGTAGTCTTTTACGAAATTGTTATTTTCAGTGTTAACAAAGAGAAAGACGGTTTACGAAGCGCTTACTGTAAATTCTTACAACTCGAAGACAGTCAAACCATATTGCTCACGTCATTTTCGTGCTTTATAGCGCTATAAAAACACGTTTGTTGAGCAATTAAAACCCACGTACTATCCAAATTATTTTATAATGATATTTAAAAACTACAATAAATGCAGCTATCTCACCGTTTAGGTGACCGCATCAGAAATCACGATTAGGCTCTACGGACAAACTCAAATGAAAGTAAATTTCTAAACCAAATCGAAAACTTCAAAAAACGCTTACGAAAACGAGGATATACAGAAACCCAAACTGAGAAAACCCTTGCAGAAGTTAAATTTGAAAGTAGAAGTGCAGCATTAAAAACGAACCCCCAAAACAAGAAAAAATACTGCCTTTCGTAACAGAATTTAATCCAGCACTACCAAATATAAAACAAATACTGTCTAAAAACTGGTATTTAATCGAAAACCAACCGTATTTAAAAAAGATCTTCCCACAAAAACCAATTATATCGTACAAACGAGCACACTCCCTCAAAGACATGCTTGTTAAAGCAAAACTTTAAACATACGCAAAGAAAAACAAAGTATACAGGAGTAAACCACAATTATACAAATGATGTAAGTAAATCCGTGTGGGCATGTCACCCAACTATACCATAGATCGTCCGCTACAGTGGCTCACAAATATTTATATTTATATATATTAGTTATGCTCCCAGTAGAAGAGACAGACCTCACAACATCGGGATCACCACGCTACTCTTTACGATAAATGTGGATGGGTTCTTTTAAGTCCCCTGATAGAAGGTCGGGAGACTGGACCTACGGTTTAACGTCCTTACCCGAGAAGACGCGAAGGTCTAACCATTTCTTGATGTTATAACAAAGGCAGCACCTTCTCCTCAGTTATTTTAAGATCCTGAATGTTGGTCCGGCCCGGAATCGAACCCGAGCCTCCCGCACGATAGACTGGCACCTTACCAACTAGGCTAACCAGACGGCAGTGATGTGCCCTTTACTGAAGCTCTGGAGCATGTATATCATTTTTTTGATTACAAAACAGTTTGGATATTAACAAGCTGCTGTTGCATTGTATTTCAGACCGTATTTTTTATGCTAAAGAACATCCCGAAAGTAAATCCTGGATCTCTCATAACGGGTATTTTGTGTCTGATTATCATCCTGGTTCTTAAACACATTAACGAGAAGTACAAGCAGAAACTGAAATTTCCCATTCCAGCTGAACTTATTGTGGTGAGTTTGTTACCAATTAACTAAGGTGTCTTAGTTTATTTGGAAAAGAAGATATCAGTAAGGATTGAGTTTGAATGTTGGTAACGTTAATTCTAATACTATAAAAATAAGCCTAACAGTAACCGTAACAGTAATTGTTATATAGCAAGTGCGTTTTCGACTCGAACGCTTTTTCTCATTTCCTAAATCAATGTCACATTGACGGTCAACATCACGAAAATTGTTGGCCAGAAGGTGGACATTGCTGTCGCGCTGTCACGTCTGAGAGGTGAGAAAATTCGGCTGGAAAATTGGTGGCCGCGCGTACTAAAAGTTTGTTTTTGCAATTTTGACTTTTCATTCAAAAACAAAAATGCTAAAAATGGAGCCACCCAAAAAACGTTTTGCATATATTACAGAAGAAGAAATTGGAGAAATCCCTGTAGAAAAAGACTCCATAAACACTCAAAAGGCCACATGGACTGCTGTACGTTTGTATCTCCACTCTCATTCTCGTAATAAATTTGTTTTGTTTTAATAATTGTGGTTTATATTGTTTATGCTATAATATAACGACACATATAATGACTGCACCCTCGGGAAACATCTGTTTTGTTTCTCTCGAATCTAAATGCTACAAACATCGAGATTCTCTGGAAACAAAACAGACGTTTCCCGAAGGAGCAGTCATTAAGTGTATACTGTTACGTTAATGAAGTGGTACCCAGTAGTGGTAGAAGCGATGGCGACATTGGTGGCAATGTAAATGGCAGTGGCCAAGTTAGTGGCAAAGGTAATGGCAATATCAGTTGTAGTTGTATATCAAACGGTAATGTCAATGGCAATGGTTAAGTTAGTAGCAAAGGTAGTGGCAAAGTCAATGCTAATGGCATTGGCAATGACAACGGCAATGGCAATGGAAATGGCCATGCCGGATGGCGATGGCAGTGGTAGTTGTAACCAAAAGAGGTAATGGGGACAGTAACAATATAGGTAATAGTTATTATAGCGATATTAACACAAATTTATAATACTCTTGTGAATCTCGCACTCTTTCTTCCATTTTTCATAATTTTGTCTATCTAAATTTAGCGTAGCTTAACAAAAAAAATGCTCCTGCTTGTTCCACACATGAGTTTAGTAGATGTATACTACAAAGGTCCTCAGCTTAAATATGTGTCTTCGCCTCTTTTCAGGTTATTTTAGGAGCAGGTATCGGATATGGAGGAAAACTAAACAAAAACTTTGACGTTTCTATTCTGGGCAAAATAAAGCAAGGGTAAGTTAATGTAATAAAGAAAGCAGACTGAACAACGGATGCTACTGGACTTTGTGCTAACTACCAACTTTGCAAAAGCCACTCGATTTGTCGGAAAAACGTACCGAAAACCCTGAAATACAACTCCCCCCTGTCTATTACCCTCGGAATGCTTTGGACCAAGTTTTTTTAATGCAAAACTGCTCTTATGTATCAGTTCCCCCTGCTTTGATTTAGAACTCTGTGTATTGTTCATTATTAGCTGTGTTAAAAAATTCACTTGCTTATTCAGCAAGTTTTTTTTGTATGTAATATGTTTTTATTGGTTCTTAATTACCCACATTTTAATTGTGGGTCAATGTAGAGTACCTCAGCAACCTTTTACCATTTTTACTAACTTGGTTTCAAACGCAAAGCTCAACTCGTGGATAACATTTTTACGAGGTGCAAAAATTAAAACAGTATTTTGAGAATCCAGCCATTAAACTTTTAGAAACATCCTCAGTAAAATTTTACAACTTGTCTCGGTAAAGAAAAATTTAAAAAATTAGAGTTTATAATCAATTCCAGCTGATATAATCACGATTTTCAACCTTGAGATCACGACAAGTGTAATCTCAAAAGAAATATTTGCTTAAGTATGGTATGGTATCCGCTGTTGAGCATCTCGTTTCTATGAAAATTGCTGCAAAAAATCTTAAAAGCGCAGTCATTTGTATAATGCCCAATTTAAACCTTTCTATTCTTTTTCAGTCTTCCTCCAGTGAGCGTTCCGAGCATTAACCTGGTACCAAATGTCTTGGGCGATGCCTTCGTCATTGCTATTGTAATATTTGCAATTAACATCACCATTTGTAAAATGTTCGCAAAGAAGGGCGACTATTCTATTGATCCTAGCCAGGTTAGTTCCACGGAGGAGTTCTTCATTCTTACCTTTATCTATCTATTTATTTATTAATTTATAGATGTGCATTATATTCAGAACGTAAATCACAATATCAATGTAATCAAGCTAACAGTTCTGATATATATAAATACTAGGTCCTCTCATTGATTCCTCTTTCCGCACGCATTGCCTGAGGTATGTTTGGCATACCCCAACCAAACTCCCACCTGCGTGGGAGCTCAGTCTTAAAGCAGTTCTCTGAGCTCGCCCTTGCAGCTCATTGCTTGTGGCTGAAAAGCTATACCGTGCTGTTGAGTCTTAACAAAGACAAAACAGCTGTCCACGGTTGCTCCAGTTACTTGCATTGTAGTTACTCGGGTGAAGGCGGTTGTGCGCATGCGTGTATTTTCTGGCCAAGCCGTGTTGTTGAATATGGGTGGTTTATTCTTTTTAAGTTTTACTTCTGATATATTTGAAAATATGGCTACTTTGTTTGTATTAAACCAAAAAATCTCTACAGCCCTCATTAAAGCTATTTAGAGTACCTAGCTATTTGTCACAAACCAATCGGAAGGCTGTTCCACTGTACCACACCCCTTTAGCTAAAACTTTTTTTTGACATAGTTCGTGCAGAGCTGAGAAATTGCTAGTTTACCCTCACTGCTTGTACGCTGTTACGAACGGTAAATACAGAGCTCATACAACTGGGAGCAGAGCCGTTGACAGGTTTATAAATTGTGACAGCCGTATGTTTTTAGATGGTAGCCTCAAGACTCCGCCTTACGAAATTAGAATACAGCAATGATAGTTATTGTTATGATTACGATTACAATGATGATAAAATGATAATGATGACAATGATGATAATGATAATGAATGTGATGACGACGATGACGATTTTGGGTGTGATGGCGGTGATGATACGATGTTCGTGTTATCATAACTGTTCGTGGAAACGAACCTGCTGAGGAATCAGAATTCGTAATGCTGATATACAAGTCGTAAAACCGCTTAAAGTTTTACAGTAACACCATTCTCCCCAGTTCTTTAATGTTCTACTGGGTCTTCTAAGCTGTCTAAGCTATTTCTTTCAGCTTTAGAGATAAAACAATATGTGGGCTGTTTCGAGGGTGGCTGACAACTGTGCACTTCCAATGATGAAGGTTATATTTAATTTCCCGTGATAGTTCTTTGCACTTTTCGTGATGATCTCAAGTGCACCAATCACGATGGGTCTCACTGTCACTTTCGAAGCACTATAGATTCCTCTATATTATCATATATTACTGTTATCACCATCACAATCACTACCATCATTGTCATCATCATCATCACCACCATCATCAACTTCATCACCATCACCATCATCATCATCATTAGTAATACCTACGACCAGCTCCTTGCTGAAATTATTGCTCAGTTGTTAAAGCATTGGTATTATCGATATATCCTTTCTAGAGGTAATCCGCCGACGTCAAGTTTTTTTCTTTTTCTCTATGTAGGCTCAGTTCCTTTCTAGGGCTTTTGCTTAGATAAAACTTACGAAGTATTTCTACAGCTTTATGTTTATCTGCCATGTTATCTGTTTGTTATTGCTCAATGACCAAATCTTGTCTTTGATGAGTCTGGTGGAGAGATATACAAGAAATTTAAGGTTGTAGACGAGAAAAAGACGGCATGAACGGAATATTCAATCGCATACTGAAACTTTTTTTTCGTGAAAGAAAAAACTTCAACGGTAATCAAACCTACGATCTTCTGAATTCCTGGTTTAGATGCTCTACACTCTGAGCTATAGGAGCTTGCGTGGGGAACGGGCTACTTAACTGCTCACTTCTAGACTCAATATGTTTACACGTTTTTGATAAGAAAACAAATGATGTGTAAACAATAACAAGATAGTTTGAGACAATAGCGTTGCTGGCAGCGGCTGAGCGGTTAACATTCATGTGTCTGATCCGTAATTCCAGGGGCTCGGGAGTTCAAGCCTTGGCCAAGTCATTGCGTTGTGTCGTTGAGCGAGACACTAGTTTCAGTCCACTCAGCTCTATAAATGAGAACCAGACTTTGCTGGGAGCTTACCTGTAAAGGATTAGAGTCTCATCCGAATGGTGGTGGTGATGGACCTATGATGAAAGTGCATAATTTTTTACACTCTGAAGATGTCAATAGATAAAAATGTTCTGAAATAGGCTATGAAGGCACAGAGAACATGTTTTATTTCTTAAATAAGCAACATTTTTCAGCCTTTAAATATAGCCATATTTTAAAATAAACATTATGACAAGTTCATTTTTCATAAAACATTTTTTCTATTAGTGTTTATTAGAATGATATGAAACAGATTAGTAACTAATTCAAGACACAGCATTTCAACTTTCCTTCACTTTTCAAAAGTCGAAGATAAATACTGAAAGAAGTTCTTATCTCAATTTACAAAACCAAGAAACATCTTTTATAGCAAAGCTCTGTTTAATATAATAATAATGATCATGATAATAATAATAATATTATGTATAGCAAGATTGTTTTGTTGGGTAAAACCTCTCCAACAGCTGAACCGAAAATAACTTTTTAATTTCTACTTTATACAGCTCTATTTTACTAAAATTTCTACAATGAATTTTGACATACTGGTAAGAAAAGGGTGAGATACACTTGCAATGTGCCATCTGCAGATCGGCCAAGCTGAGACATTCCTTCTGCAATCATCTCTGCCACAGTATCAACTTCTTCATCTTCTCCACACTGTAATTCAACTTCACAGTTAGTTATTCGAGCTGTTATAATTCACTTTACATTTTAAACAAAATATAATCAGAAGTCATTGTGTTTCATCATGTAGTCTTTACTGTTTTAGGAGTATTTTGATTAAAGATTCTTTTTTGTGCCAGGTGTCCATAAGGCATTGATCATTGCAGTTATAAAATTAATCATATGTAATTTTATTTATTGTAACGGAAAAACTTGAGAAAAATATTGGCTTCAAGAAAGTTTAACCCTCGGACACGAAGCTGTTATAATTGTAACAAATTACCCCAAGAATGGGGTCATTTAGAACCCCTCCCCATCAGAAGAGCTTTGGTAACCAAAATTAGCAGGTACAAAGCTTAACTATTGTAGTTTTCAAAAACATTTGTGTTGTGTCAGTTAATTGGTTTCTATGGCAACAGTAACATCAATTGATTATATCATCATGTAAAATTTTGAAAAATTATGATTTTTTTTCTAATTTTTTTAAAATAAATTTTGGGTAGTTTATGTGTTATTTTATTATGTGCTATTTCACATTAAGTGGAATTTGGTGGGCAAAACCTTATTAAAAAATTGGAAAAATAGAGAAGGGGGTCCTGGGGTTCCATTTGCCCCCTCCCCCCTTTAAACATTTGAGGGTTTAAGAGGTAAAATGTTTGTATTAGCGCATACTATTGTTTAATAATGTAAAAAAACCCTCACCCAAATCCTAACTTCTGTTATAGTAATAAACGAGATAAAACTGTATGCATCAATACAGAAATTATCCCTCATTTTGTATTATCAGGAAAATGAATTTATTTTCAAGTATTAATTACTATATATTTTTACTCGGGTTTTTGTCAATGCGTGGCAAATGGCAGAGTTACCGTGAGATAATGATCTTGTGTCGAAATTGGTAGTTCTTTTAGTCGTCGTAATAATATAATAATATATAATAATATTCCTTAATTTAGGTATCCCAGAATAAGCCTTAGGCCTAGTTTAGGATACTATTAAAGTTAATTCACAAAAATTTTAAATCAGTTTTATAAAAAAGAAACATACTTCTAAGCCTTGAATTTCGATTTTTTCAACTTCAACAGCATTTACACTGGATCTGGCTTGACTTTGTGGTTCCTCGACATTACTTGTTAAACCATCAACTTTTTCTCCATCTTCAATTAAATTTTTAAGATCCTCTGTTTGAAGGTCTTCTATGCTCATTTTCGTTCCTTTAAATAGATAAACGAAGACAAAATAGCAAAATGTAATTAATTTTCTTGAATATTACATTTCAATGTTTATCCGCCATTTTGTTCAACTTGATGTTTCCAGGTAACCGCTCTAGAACCGAGTCTCCTACCATGAGCTAGTTACCCACAATGCATTGACAATACGAACCCAATATGGCGCCGGTCACGTTAAATGTTCAGCAATGTTAAGAAATATTCACGTGTGTCAGGAGTATAATTTTTTCGATGTACTTCATTATAACGACAGATTAAGACCATCTTCATACAATGGCTCCATGGGGAAGACATCTTTACTTTGTAATAATTGTTTTCGGAACATTCGCTGTATGGCTGGTTTTCAATAGCTTGATGAGGCATAGAGATGAGAAATACGCCAGTCTTAGAAAGAAAGCTAGTGAAACAATGGTCAAAGAAAGACACTGGTTGAGCCATCTTTTCTTTAAAATAAAGGACCAAGTAATGCTGAAATCTCCACTGCATGAGCAGCGACCTTTAGAAAAAATCACATTGTTGACGTGGAATATATGGTTTGTTAGATTCGAAGTGAAAAAAAGAATGAATGGAGTTAGCAGCATAATTGACAAATTAAAACCGAATATTATAACGCTCAATGAAGTGACCCGAGAAAATTTAAAACTTCTTGCGAGCCAGCCGTGGTATAAACGATACAGGATCGTTCCGACTGATTTAAACAGACAAGAGGCCTATTTTGTTGTTATTCTTACAAATTTGCCCATTCAGTCATGGAGAGCATATCCCTTCTTCAGTTTTGATTTAGGATGGAAATTACTTGTTTCAACAGTTAATATTCCTGTCAGTGTCATAACAAAGGCAGAGAATGTTGCAAAATTTTCTCTTACAATTGCCACATCGCATTTTGAGAGTTTATCCGCAAATACTTTGATAAGGGAGAAACAACTTAATAACTCCCTCAAAGTACTTTCAGAATATGAAAATGCTTGTCTCATGGGAGATTTGAATTTGGAACAAAAAGTTGATGGAGAAATAATGCTACCAAAACCATGGTTGGATGCTTGGCTCTCACTTCCAGGCAATTCTCACTGGAATGGTTTTACTTATAATCCCAGCATTAACAAAATGATTCCTTCAGGGGAGTACACTAAGGATCGTTTTGACAGAGTCCTCTGCAAGCTCACAAACTTAAAAGTGAAGAGGATGAATATTGTTGGAAAAAAGCCACTCATCCCAGGAGTATTTCCGAGTGATCATTTTGGAATTTTCACAGTTCTTGTACCTGAAACAATAATTGAGAAGAACACAACAAGGGATGTGAATGCAAAATTCAAAAGGAAATTAGTTTTTAAAAGACCTGATGGTTGGAAAAGATTTTTGAAAAGTTGATGTGGTTTTTTGACATATCTAAAATATTTAACTTTTTTAAGAAAGTTTTTCATATTTTGAGAAATTGGAGCAACTTTAGAATACCCCCGACACTGTCGTTAATATAATTCTGCACATTTGTTTTTAGAGAACGACGAATGTGCAGAATAAATCACCATTTCATTAACGACAGTGTTGGGGTATTCTAAAGTCTAGCCGAGAAATTAATAAATTTATATGGCCAAGAAGAATCACTGACTTTGTTGGCCCAGTGAATGTCATCACTTTCAGACATTCTTGAGGCCCTTAAAGTCCTAGAAATTACTATTTATTTATCTTAATTGCCATAAACCCCCTAAATTTTAGCATATGTTTTTTACTAGTGCAACTAGTATTATATAAAAAGTGCTTGTAATGTAATCTGTGTCTGTGGTTTGTTTGTGGACTAAAGAAGAACTGGAGAATTTTCGTAGTTCTAAATTAAATTAGTAGAAATCTACTCACTATCTATCGCAAATACTGCAATCTGATTGGTTACCGTACTCACTATCTATCATGTGATAGATAGCGTCTGTGGGATGAAAACAAGTAATTCAGTATGGCGGCCCTTTCTCACTTTTCATAAGACGTTTCGGAAGAGGAATTAAATGCTCTTATTCAAAAAGCAATTCCAGAGAAAACTAAAATAGCAAGAAAATAATTATGGTCTAAAAAATCTCAAAGGTCAGAAAAAAGAGAATATAAAGTATCAAATATTATTTTGAAAGTTTCCCTCGACAAATAGTTGCTGGTGTATCATCAGCATTGGTTTGTTTGAATAAATTCATTAATTGTTTATCAAAAAAAGTATTGTTGTTCTTTTGTTTCTTCTTCAGAGATTTCTACTAAAACAATTAGAATACTTGCTCTCAATTTCCATCGCTAATCGATAGAATGACTCTAGCTTCACCCTCATCATTCTATCAGGCGACAGAAATTTCGAGCTCATATTCTAATTGTTAAGTAGAAATACAGGGCCATATATAGGATTTTTTGTCTCCGGGGGCAAACCCTGCACAACTTTATGGGGTCTCCCTTATACAGACAGAGTTTGGGCATTTTGTTTTCACCCCTAAACTGGAGGTTGCACTTGCTGCTAAGACCTTTAAGGAAACAAACCACACTAGTGCAAGAACAATGTAAGTGACTTTGTATGAAATGCTAATTCTCCTAAGAGTTATGAAGAGATAATAAGAATAATGTAAGGAGAGATTAGAACTTGATCAAATTTTACATATATCATTTCTGTGTAGTGCAAAAACAGTGTGACTTTGTATGGAATGCTAAATTCTCGCAAAAGTTATGAAGAGATAATAGGGATTATCTAGTGAGAGTTGAGAACTTCATCAAAAGTCACTTACGCCGTTTTGCACTAGACCCTTCAATTTTTGTTTTAAATTGTCAACAAACTCAAATGTTTAGTTTTACAGGCATGGGCAACAGTAAATGAATGGCCTTATAAAAAGTACTAACTGGTACGTGGTATTGATGAAACGTAAAA
>JAOBBB020248216.1:0-11244 GCA_025331005.2 Zoanthus gigantus | reverse complement strand
TTCTCTCTTCTTTACGGTGTAGAATTTACATTTTTGTTACTAATTTATTCTTTTGAAAGTTTAACTCAAGAACGAGGTTAGTAAAGCTAATTTAAATGTAGACAAAAGAATATTAAAACCGCATAGGGTCTATATTATATATTTATTGTAATAAATGAATATATATTTAAGTACTATAAGCAATTACCTACTCTGAGCTCAAGGTAACGTAAATAATTGTTTTAGTTTATAACTCATTACTGGTAGTTAAAAATAATTTAGATTAAAAAATTAAATGTTCTGGTCATACCATGCAAGAAGAAATTAATTTTTTTTGAAGGAAATTTGTTTTTGCTGGAATTTAATAAAGTTTGTAATTTGCCCAAAAATCTAAAAAACTTTCTTCTTGCACAGTAGAGCCATGATAACAAACTTTTTTTCCAGGGCACAAGGTAAAAGCCTAGATATATAGTTATATAGTGTTAGTCATATGAAAGTATTTGTATATACTGTGTATTTTAGAGGATTCAAGATGGTGGTATAGGTACATTAAGTTCATAATAAAAGTAAATCAAACCAGGAGGCACACAGAATTTACTTCACCTCAATATAATATATAATTTGATCTCTTTCAGCTCACTCAGGAGATACTAATAGAAAATACCCCATCATTTTAACACCTATTTATTAAAGGCACGTACAGCAGCACAAAACAGTAAAGGGGCAGGTCATTTGTGGCTGTAAATGATCGTGCACAATTCTGGGGGACATTACAGCAATGGCCAAGGGTTTCCATGGCAAATGCCAATTAATGGCCATCATAGATTTGAAGCCCTGAATATGTAACTACTGCACTTATATTTCAACTTCTACAAAGTCATCATCAGAGTATTTAATAATATAAACAAAAGTGTTATCAATATACAGATACTAATTAACATAATTATATTGGATTATTAGAACAACTTGGGGATTGAGTAATCCAATTATGCAAATGTTCGTTATCATATAATTTATATTAGCCAGTGTATTTAAAATGTACAGTAATATATTTTTGTATTCTTTTTGAATCTAAGGTCAGTATGAACAGCATACAGAAAGAGAACATTACTATAACCAGAGTGGAGTAACTGGGTTGGTAATTGGTTTGTTTACAACTAACAATGGCTTTAAGCACAAGTCACAGGGAATAAAGGGTGGAGGAGAAGGAGGAGAAGGAGGGGGGGGGGGAAGGAGGGTTGCAGGTCGAACAAGGGTCAAAACTATTTCATATGATTCAACTCAAGATTGAGATGTTTAGTCATTGCTGTTTACGTATTCTGCTGTAATAAGCTGACGTTTCAAGCAGTTAACCCTACCAGTCCCAGTCACTTCTATAAACACCGAAGTTCTCCTTACATAACACAGACAAAATAAGACATTTGCACATGAGAAAATGAGAATCGATCAAACAAAGCAAACTGCTGAGGATTATAAATAAAACATCTTTCAAACTTGTTCAATGAAAAGTATGAGCTCAAGGTGGGCGAACTTAACAATACAACTGGGACTGAAAGGGTTAAATAATAGGCCTTCACCAACTGAAAATTTTAAATGAATGAAGAGTTTATAAATGGATAGATATAGATCTGCATGCAGATCTTCATTAGATATCACATCATTATATCATTATCTATCTGTAGAGAAGGGGGAAGGGTGATAAAAGACAAATATAAGATAACGGATTTAGTTGTAATTATTAGGTATAAAGAATTTATTAGTTTTTTGCACAATAAAGCAATAAATTGGTTGGGGGGTGAGGCCCCCTTTATAACAATCTGGCGAATGCCCATAAATCAAGACGAGAAAAGTCTCAGTTCGGTGTCGAGTTTCTTCAGATCTTTTCTTAGGGACTGACATGCATGCACTACATACTCGTTAATCTAAGAATTCATTTATTATGCAGTTGTCATGTCAACCGGAAACAGTATTTTGTAAACAAAGTAGGAGCACTGGTTTGATATAAATGGCTTTGTAAAAAGTACTAACTGGTATTGATGGGACGTAAAACATATATTAAATAAAGGGCTACCTTTCCAAAGTTAGTTTTTGACTTATAATGAATGAAAGGGAGGGGGGATGGGGTAATAACAAACTTTTACAACTTAATTTCATTGGGCCCCCCTATAATTTTTTGCTTCCGCCACCCATGTACACCTTTAATTAAAAGCTATTGGTATCAAATTAAATGCTGTTAAAGGATTTTTAAGATAAAAACATATTAAGTGTTAATGTTGAAAATACACTTCTCTTCTCTTGTGTGTCATATTGGAATTTTGTTCACAGTAACTTTCACCAACCTATTGCTGAGAACAGAGATGAATTTAGGAAAAGTCAGATGCCAGCTCCAAACCATTACAACGTGAGTACTTAAAAGATAAAACTGTAATATTAATGCAGCCAAAATATCTAAAACCTTTCAATTCCAACCCATCCAAATATTTTTTAAATCTAGAAAAAGTAAGTTTGTGCATATAGCTATAGCTTATAATTTAAGATGTAATGAATGGTATGTTTTTTATATATTTGAACATGATTTTCATCATTTGAGGGCCATATGCTAGAACACTTTTTTTTTAGGTTAATATGTCATTCTTGTGAAATAAAGTTGATTGTAAAATTTTATGTACATTAAGAAAAATAAATATTAATAGTAAATGGTAAGAATCATAATAATTATTTTTACTTCAAACTATATATTTGCTTTTCGGCAAAAACTGTGATTTTCTTTACAATTTTACTAAGAAATAAAAATAATTGAATGGTTCCAAAAGCATCTCCATATGTTGTAATTTCAATCAAGCTATACAGAGAGAATTAATAAATGCTATGCCGGTATTTCAATCCTTTAAATACCCCACTGTCAAATAACGATAATTTGTAATTAATGACTGAAAAAAAAAACTGTAAACTTTCTTCAATTATTTATAATTAAAACAAGCTAAGTATAATAAGCCAGTGATAGTGTTTACTGGTAACTTAATCAAACTTCTAAATGGAAGAAAAGACACAATTTTGATCAAATTTCTTTTCTAGCTGTTTTGAAGCAAAACTAGAAATGCTCAATTTCTGCATATTTAACACTGAAAACACAGTTTGTCTTTGTTTTTATTTAAAAAAATACCTTATCCAGTTAAAAACTTACAATCCCATCAAAGTTTAATTCAATCCCTCGAGGTAAATTGTGACCAAAAAGCATTCTGGGTAATTGAAAACGGCAACATGGAATCTGCCCAAACTTGATTTCATACTTTTTTTAGAAGTGTCAAGCCACTTATATCTATTGGGAAAATTAATTGCCTGAACATTGAGTTTTTTGGAAGTCAAACCTCTCCCGAAACACTTCAATAGGTGCTTGAAATCACATACAAAAAGGCCTGCCATGTTTTGTTAGTATACATAAAGTTTTGCTGCCTCAATGAGCGTGAATTTACTTAGTTTCCAAATCTGGATTCTTTCCAAAGATTGCCTCGATCAACTCACCACTCTAAGTTAATGATGCCAGCTACCAGCAGGAAACTTCTGTAATGAAAAATGGCTCATAAAAAACACTTATAAACACAAATACTTACAGCAACTCTAGAATACAGGGCCACATATGTCCAGTACTATTGTTCATGATTTGAATTGACACAGATATTTTTAAAGAACAAGGTATGCACAAAAATAAATTACCAAATATGGCCCTGCATTTTATAGTTTAGTTTTTTTGTTTAGACAGCCTGCAAAAACAAATTACGCTCGCAATTTAACGGTGATGTCACCAGGAAGTTTAGCTATGAGTGCATCAAAACAGTGGTAATTCCTATATAGAGATGAAAGACAACTTTGCAGCAGTGCAAAACTGTGCTGTTCTTCTGTTGCCCAAAATGTTAAGGAAAAAGCTAAAAATTGCTTATATAGTATTTAAAATGTTAAGCACTTACATAATATAGATAATAATTGATTAATATAGCCACGCCCATCTATCCAGTTGTTAGTCTGGGATTTGAATACAGATAACCTGGTTCAAGTCCCCAATTCAGACTAATGAATGGATTTGTGCTCGGTGATCCCCAGAGTTGATGCTTAATTGTAATTATAGCCTGAACTGCTTTGCCTCCTGCCAGTTAGGATTTTTAATTGGGAAAGATTGGTTATAGAGGCGGGGGACTTTCACATGATACCGAAAAGCCCCTTTTGGGGAGTTAATATAATTTATCATCAATTATTTTATATTTTATATGTTTTTAAAAATCTTCTGTTTTGAACTGGAAGATGTAATGTGCTCTCACTTTAATTCAAAAACTTTTTCAAACATTTTTTGTCAGTTTTAGATAATTAGAATTGAAGTATTAAGCTAGTATGTTTTGAATTTAAATTAATAGTACCAAATTAATTTTTTGTTTTCAACCTAAATAATTTGAGTATATAGATCAACCATTTGTTTTAGGTTGGAAAAACTACAGGGAGAGTTGTTTATGACAATAATGTGGCTGCTTGTGCAGCATTTAAATCAAAGTAAGTTTTCACTGGTTATTCCTTATGTAAATATAAAATTTTTAGAAAGATCCATAGTTAAAAACTGTGCTGCATAAGGTACTTGTAAAAATATAATATTTTTTTAGAAAATTACTGCAGTGGATCTGCAAATAAGTCAAGCATGTGGATTTTCGAATCAACTCTAGTTTGAAAAGCTTGATCATTGCCATAGAACAAACGTCACAACCTTTAGGGCATGGTTGGCACAGTTAAAAGATCCCTGCTTTCTGACCACACGGATGTCCCCAGTTCGATTTTGGCTCTGCTGAGATTGGAATATTTGTGTGACCCTCTTTTCTGCCTAATTTAACTCAGCTTTCCATCCCTCCAGAGTGAGTAAATGATCATCTGCAGGGAGCTAACCTTCAATGGATTAGTGTCCCATGCAGGGGAATTAAGAAAGACTCTCATATCCGCTCAAAACTACAGATACTGGGCCATGGGCCACCTGGCTCGTAATGGACTCAGCTTACATAGCAAGCAACCTTGAGCTGTTGTATAACCTACAGTAGCAGAACCTGGTTGTTATAATCATGCATGAAATGCTAACTTGACAATAGAACTGAAAGCTAAAATGAAAGTCCTATATTTTATACTTGTTTGCTTTCACTGAGGTGGAAACCCTTTATACTCTGATCCTTAAAAATCCAAAAGTCCTTGAAAATGTAAATTATATTTAATTTCTTGACTTTAATTTCTACCTAGAAAAGAAAATCACAATTAAAGTTAAAGCTTCATTCTCAGTCAGTAAATTATTATATTTACTATTATATAATAGCGATTAAAAAATTAACTGTTGTATAATATGAATTTTAAGTTATAAACTTTAAGTTATACTATACTAAGTTCAGATTGATTTATCAAGTTAATTGTATTATTAATAATCACCTCAACAAACATTAATAAGAAATAATTGTGTTAAATTATTTAAATTTTTTCAATTTCTTCATCTCTTGTATGCCTTATCACCTTGCAGAACAAAGAGGGTTGGCCCTTTAAATAGAGCTACTGCCAATTTTCCATCTCCATGTAAGTAATACATACTAGAGAAGAAAGAACTGCAGCCAATGCAAGTGGGGTAATTGTTATATTAAATGCTTCTTCTCTCAGTGGTATTATGAGATTCTTCTTTAGCTTATTTTTACTTTGCTAACAAACAGTAAGTTGTTTTTTTTATCAATTTACAGCTAGATATCAGTATGCAGGTCATTTTAAGTTGTCAAAATATCAATCACTGTTGCCAACAACATGAATAATCCTTTGCAGGGTGCCTCTTCCTGGACAATCTCACATTATCAAAAATATATAAGACTCTGTTTTTCGAAGATCGAGCTTCATACATATCCTTCCTTGTGTATTTTAAACAGGTCACTACTCTATTAGTGACAGGCTTGTCAGTGATACTCCAAAGACTGTCTCAGCTCCTTTTAAATCTACAACAATGAGAAAAATGATGAAAAGTCCAGTACCATTTCCTGGACCAGGTACTTACCAACCATTCAAAGAGGAGAATGATCAATTGCGACAAAAAAGAAAAGGTTTTCAGTGAGTACTGTATATATACTAATATAATGCACAGCAACTATAAGGTTTTTGTGATTATCCTATCTTGCCATTGAACTAGATCTGAAAAAGTAACAAATTAAGTAAACTTTAATTTCTTATTATATCACCTATTAAATTAAAAGCAACTGTTTATTACAGATAGAAATGGAAAAAACCTGGTTCCAGGTTCTGTAAGAAACCTAAAAAATAAGTGTTGGACCAACAAAACAATTTCAAACTAGAATAACAAGTTATTCTTTAAATGAATTAAACTATTAAGTTTTTATTTTTTTATTTAAATGATAAAACAGTTATTATGGGCAGTTAATTATAAACAACCTAGTTATTTTCACACTCACAATCACAGACATTATATAAGACCATCATCTTCAGTGCTAATTTAATTAACATGAGGTCGTTTGTCCTGATTTATATCCTGAACATCATGTTCTCACTATCATCATTGTCACCATCATTTCATTTTTGTCACCTCCATGTGTTCTTAATAATCACTGACATTTTTCAATATGCATGCTCTTATAAAGATTATTTTCAACATTTACCATCATGATCATAACTTTTAACACTCAGTGTCATATTAACTATATCTGACTATCAATAATGCCATCAGTTATCATCATGTTGCTATCACCATTCATCACTACTTCAATATACTCACAAAATGTATAATTGTGACTCAAAGTGCTTTTGTTTACTGTGTCAGGCAAGGCTACAAAAGCTCACATTTTAATCAGGCTTGAGAATTACACTGTAAGTTCAGTCTATACTGAAGGCATGAGCAAGGTTAATTACATGAAATTAAAGTTTTTAACCCACTAGCATGAAAGCATTAAGGTAGCCCAAGCTATATTTGTGACTCTAACTTATTACGTATGTATATATATATATATTTATAAAGTAATGCACCTATCACTGACCGTCCCCTGAGAGGGGGGGACCCCCTAGCAAATACAGAACAATATGGGGACTTATCCAGGGGATTGTGTAATGTTGCCCCCATATTGGCAGGGGATTTTAGAAATTTTTTTTGATTGTTGCAGAGTAGAAGAGGGGGATTTGATAGAATACTTTATGTGATGCAAAACACAAAGTACTCACCGCTTACCTCACTCAGACTCCAGAACGTATTGGAAAGAATGTAAACTGTACTTTGTTTTTGATTGCATGACTCTTCAGAATATTGATTGACATGGGTATTAAGAAAAAAAGATTGAAATTTTGACTTGCATTAAAGTTATTGTACTGTTTCCAAAGATTTTTAGGGCATGAGAAATATGCCAGGCTTTTGTGTTGCTCAAAAATGAGGGGATTTTTTTGGTTGTTCAGTTTTCAGTGCATTTTATATATTAGCAAATAATGTAATCACAAGTTGGCACCAGTCAACATTTGTTATGTAGTCTCATATCTCTGCAGTCATTAATATTTGAGTTCCTTTAAAGCATTCAGCAGTTAACAACTTGAATATTTCAGTACAAATCACCTTGGAGTCATTGATATTTGGATATGTATTATGCTCAGATCCCCTGCTCCATTAGAAAAATTATTAGTGAGTCCTCTGTACTGTACGGAGTCCTTGGGCCAAAACCAAAAAGTTGGCTAGAAATGTTTTTTTATACAGCACTGTCCTTAAAAGGAGTTTCCATGTTACCACAGAGTCAAATTAAAACTTACATTCTAAGGTCAAGCATGTGAAACTTGCATAAATAAAAAGCATAAATGCAAAATATATGTTATTGTAACTCTTATTTTCACAGTCAAGCTCTCTAAAGAATGGCCCATTTGCATGTCATATCATATTTAATTAAATTTCTTGTTGAATGAATTATTAATATCCCTTTTTATACTGTTTGATACATAACAATTGACTTTAAATCTGCGTGTATGCAGTTGAAATTGATCTGTGTTTGTATATATTCTGTGAACTACAAATAATATAATTTTCTTAGGGACAGTCCATTTTCCTATTGCCATCATGTTTGCATAATTTTCAGTTGTGGTTAATCCCCATATACATGTAAAAGAGGGAAAGCTTCCAGCCAAGTGTTCACCATAATTTATAGGAGGGGGAAACTAACAGCTTCCAGCTAAGTGGTTTCCTTATGATGGGGAAGTAACAACAGAACTTTTAGCAAGGTTTACACAAAGTTCCCACCCCTGCCTGGGATCACCCCCTAATGATAGGTGCATACTAAGTTTTATATAAGATATGGAACAGCCTACAGAGCTTTATTTATCTTTTTTTTTTTGCAAAGAGCTAATGGGCTGCCTGTAATCAAACCAGTAAAAGATTTTAAGTACTGAAAATTTATGGACAAATAGCTCTGTTTAACACCTTTTTCATAGAAACAAGCACTACCTGTGTATATCTGCCCCTGCAATGCCGTTAACTCCTGTTGAACCACAACCGGGCCCAGGACATTATAATTTGGTGAACTATGAAGGACCACAAAGACATTATATGTCAAGTGCAGTATTTGTGTCGACGACAAGTAGATGGTCTGGGGATCAGTTATCTGCTGTTGATGCTCCTGGCCCAGGTGATACAAAACTATTCATTTTCTAGCCTAGCTATTTGTTTCTTAGATATGTTAGAAAAGCTAAATTAAGCTAGCTAAATACAAACCAAGAGACACCACTGTTTCGGTGCACGAATTTGAGAAACTTTGCATTTGGCCTACCCTCTTGGCAATCTGAATGTCGATGCCTGTGTGTAATTCGAAATCAGTTTTTTGGGACTTAAAGTCTTGAATTATAATGACCATAAAACTCACAATTTCAATTCATGAAGAAGTCAAAATCAAGAGAAAAAAGATTTTGTTCAATACTGTACATGTTAATGTATGTATGTTTGTATATATTTTTTTACAGTATGTTTGGCTTCCCAAACTTAAAATTTTTCTTTTTTATGCATCTACGTCTTTCTAAAAACTTGGTACAAACAACTGTGTTGTGCTTAGTGTCAGATAATAGATAAGTAACAGCTTCCGCATAAGAGAATGAATGGGAAATATGTTAGTACAGACTCAAGATTGAATGCAGTAATATGAGAAAAAGAAGTGCGTTACTGCTCAAAACATATTCAAACTGAAAACCTGCTATTTCATGCAGGTCTGTTATAGCAGGAATTTCTGTAGTTTAAAATAGAGTTAAACCTAAAAATTTAAATCTTATGTCCAAACCACAAGAGCTTGTGTCTCTGTATTTACAGTGTGAAACAGTATTTTATAAGCAAACATTCAATTTTAGTAACATCTCCAACATTATTTTATTAATTCCATTTCTTTAATTCTTTCAGCAACATATCGTCCACAGAATGTTGGAAAACAATCATTTATCTACAATTCCAATGGAAGATGGATCTAACTGAAGTAATATTGTTTTTAAAATAGTCATTTTCAAAGTACAGTTAGAAAAAAGATTTTTGAACTCACAGAAAAAATTATTTATTTACTGTAAATAGCCCTTAAAGAGTGTAACATGTTTAGAATTTGTTGGTGTATTGCAAAATGTTGAACCATTAAATCAATCATTGAAACAAAGCGTATAGTAGTATTTCTGACTGGCAAGTAGAATCAACTAAAAATCAACAACTAAAAGTTCAGCCTTGTTCTTTTAAAGTAAAAAATTAACAAAGCTGAATTCTTAAAGACCATAATAATTATGGTTTTAAAAGCAATTATTTAAGAAAACATGTTCTCCATGCTTTCATAGCCTGGTGAAAACCGAGGCAAATGTTTGAGAGAATTCAAGTGCAGATCAGTGAAAACCCGAGATGGAATCAAGGGTTTTACCTACTCGAGAATTCTCACAAACTTTGCCGAGGTTTTCACCAGGCTATGAAGGCACTGATAACATGTAATTTTATTTCTTTTATAAAATTATTATTTTCCGTCTTAACAAAGATGGAAATTTCTTTCATGAAACTGTAACTTCTCACAACTTGGAGATAGAGGCAACCATATATTGCTCAAGTCATTTTCGTGCTTCATAGCCCTATAAAAACACACTTGTAGACCAATCAAAAAGCATTTACTATCCAAATTGTTTTATAAATAGGTATAAGTTTTGGTGGCAGTGAATACTACCCAATATCGCCCCATCCTTTTTTTACCCCTTTGGGATCGAAAGTCATTTAAGATCTGCTCAAACAACCCAAGACAACAGGAGTTCTATTTGGGTTATCCTCAACAGTCAAGAGACAACTGGAAAAAACAGAAGCAATCATATGGAAATTATTAGATTCGACTTGACCCAAAACAGGTCTATAATTCATTTCAGCTCCTAGCATGTAATTCAAGAAGTTATCCTTTCCTTTTGCATTTTAATGACCCAACCTATTTTTCTGGGTACATTTGGTGATTAAATCAATAATTGTCTTTTTACAAGTTACACTTTATGTCACAATGCTAACACATGTACATGATAAAGAAAAGCATTATAAATAAAAAATTGATCTCAATCATATAATAATTTATTTCAAACTTTATTTATTATTACTCTGCACAAGGGCAAAGTCAAGAACTGCATCGAATTTCTTATTTTTGTTTTTCATTGGGTAACACTTGTGATAATGTCATCATTAACTTAGTTCTGTGTTGTGTACTTGTGCAAGGATGTGATTTTAAAAACCATCAACTGGCGAAAGTCTTGTGATGGTGTTTTTTACCATTTTCATAGTCATTTGCCCTCTGCATGATTAGTTTTTAACTAGTCAGTTACAGCAAGTGTCAAAAGTTGAAGACAAAACTTCCGACGAGCTCATGCAGGAGAACCTAGCAGGATTCCCCTGAAACAACTGGCACATGTCTTAAAGAACAGGAAATTGTTGCAGTTGGTAAGAAAAGTACCTTGCAAGTAATTTCAAATAATTGTCCAAAATCTTCAGTATCCACAATTACACCTGTCCAGTGTATCAGCTTTTCAAATTTATAATAAAACTGTTTATAACACGTACCAGCTATAGTTCTCATTGCATCGATAGTTGGCACCCAGTATTCATCTTGATGTCACCAGAAAGTAAAATCTTTGAGTAATTAGTTCTGTGAGTAAGAATTTTAAATAACCAAAATCCTTACACAAATTGTTTACTTTGAAAAGAAACAATGAGCTTGAACACTGTAATAGTAAATTTCAAAGATT